>JAHPZR010049401.1:10000-20000 GCA_019787425.1 Platygyra sinensis | reverse complement strand
GAAGTCTGCGCGCACTCAACCAGATTTTGTTCAAATATGATGAAAAGACATATCTCCGCCAGTTTGTATCAGAAATGTTTGATTCTTTGCAGTAAGATTCTACTAAATGTGCTCCACAATATGAGCTTAACCGTTCCGTTATCATGGCAACATACTGGGTTCCAGACCTCCCCTATATTAACAGCTTTCCTGGCCACCTTTGGCGTTCCTTTTTGATATTTGCTAACAGCACTTCATATCCATGATCCAGCAAGCCTATAAATATGTTAGCTCGACTTTGTGGCCTTTTTTAACATTTTAAAGCTGAAAATCACCAACATATTGAAATCAAGTGGGTGGGGACTGGAAAAGAGTGAGTTGCCATGGGAACGGAATTTTTTATAGTCATAGGTGTGTTTCCTATGCCTGCCAAGTTTCAATGTTTTGCACTGCCAATTGGCCAAGATAGCTCTATTTATATACTCAATATAATATTGGGTTGAGTGTATGACGTCATCAGTCATCTCATTTGCATATTTTACCCATTTCTCAAACTTAAATATCTCCAGAACTAATGCAGATATTTATAAACGGTAAACGGCGTTTTTATTCTTTCATGGAGTACTATATGATACACTCAAAAAAGCAAGGAGTAAAAATTTGATCATAGTACCACTTTAACAAGTGAGGACCAAGACAGATTGAAATGTCAACTCAAAAATGCTTCTTACATTTACTCTTATGATTATTCAAAGCAAAAGCGAAGTTCTAACTAAGGAGGAATGGATGGCTCTTGACGATTTGAGGAAAGATTCTTCTATTGTTATTACCAAACCTCACAAAGGAAATGGTGTTGTAATTGTAAACAGACATGATTATCTAAACAAAATGAAACAATTGTATGGGGGTTTTTTGCGGACAAAATTTCGAAGGTGAATACATCAATGTTTTGTTAAATAAATTATTGTTATGCGTAATAATACAAATCTGAAAATAACATAAATCAATTTCGTCCGGGATACATCAATTTTGAGTGACATACATCGATGTTGCGAAGCATACATCGCTTTCCCAAATCATTCGTGCGTGACCGTATACAACTAAAAGATGTTCGATAAAACTAAAAGATGAGGAAGCAGATATAGAAGTGACCGGAAGTCAAACTTTTAGCTCTGCAAGTGGTCGCAGCCGCTTACGAGAGGTTGTCGGTTACAAGAAGTTTCAAATATAGTGATTTGACTTGGGAACACTCGGTATTTAGGAATACTGGTCATAGGCGTACGAGCCGGGGGGGGCGAGGGGGGCTGCAGCCCCCCCAGTTACAGAAATTTTTGAAATTTTTCGGGCAAAACGCTGATGATTCGGGCAAAAGTACTCGGAAGAAAATACTCTAAAAGAAAAATGCTCTAAAAGGTTGTCAAAGCCAGACTTGAAGGCTACTTTCTCTGACGTTTGCCTTGTCAAGACCAGGTAATTTGTTTTGGAAAAGCCATGTATCGTTTACATGTGTATCGTAGAAATCCACGAGATGGATATTACTTCCATGACCAAAAGAATGACAGAATCAAAAAAACGAAGACCTAGACTTTTTTGTGGTGGCTCTGACCAAAGCCGTTTTCAATGACTCCACAAAGAGCTGTTTTAAAATTTTCTTGAACCTCACGCACGAGAAATAATCTACTGTTTCTTTTATAAGTTTTGGATTTTACTAGGCAATCTATAGAGTATCCGAGGTTTCAAAATAACTACAGTTTGAATCCCGATCTCTCGAACCCTCATTTTTTTCGAACCACCCGATAACTCGAAACGTAAGTCGTTTCCCTCTCCTCAGTCGAACACTGTAATTTTAGTTACCCCAGATTTCTCGAAATATCCGATTTTTCGAACCAATTTTCGTTTCCTCTGGAGGTTCGAAAAATCGGGATTCAACTGTAATTTTGGAATGAAAATACGTTCATTAGACGTCAGAAATGTGAAGGTTTTTGTTTTTACTGCGGTTTGAGTGCTTTTGTACAACACACGCTTTCGGGCATTGTGTTATTTTTTCGGGCAATAAGGTCACCGCCCCCCCAGGTCCAAAGGTGCCCGTACGCCTATGGAGGCAACACGGCTTTCCAGCAAAACCGAAGGTGTAATTTCTTCCAGTTTCTACTGAGACATGGTCAAAACTGGACTGGTCTTAACTTTTTCTTTCATAAAAGTGAAGTGCTATTAACTATACCATTTGGACTGAATGAAAATACGCGATATGAAGAGTCCACTTCAGGCGGCGTGAATTTTTTAATAATTCTTATTTTTATTTCTTAAATTTCTATTTCTAGTTTATTTATGTATTTAATTATTAGTTTAATTCAATTGTTTAGTTCATTTTTAAGTTCTTTTACATTGACTGAAAACGAGTGACGTTTCTCTTCCGACAAGCAGGCGTCAGTTACTAAGCCCACGTGAAAAGTTTGCCGAGGAAATGAGGCAAGAATTAAAGTTTAAACTTGAGGAAGAAAGCACTAAATAAAGTAAAGAACTTGAAGAAACCTGTGCTAAGATAAGAGACGCAGCTTTCGCGCTTGGAAATACCGGTCAATGCTGTAGTAATTGCCATGGAAGAAATCACACAGTTCGATCGCACTTGCCGAATTGGGAAAATGTGAGTCAGTGTTTTTCTGTGGTGAGTTGAGTAGACATCCAGATGAAAAACAGAACTTTCAGGAGTAAATCAAAGGGCTCTTAGAGCCAGCTCATTCATGTAATGACTAATGTGCATTCTGCTGTTTGGTTATGAAATATTGGTACAGTTGAACCCGTATGAAACAGCAGGAATGAAGTTCAAATAGATATCATTAGTATATACCACACAAGCGAATAGTACTTTTTGCGCGCGCTGATTGGGTAGCTTGGAGGTGATTAGCCAAGTACTATTTACCTCGGAGCAGCCGAAGAAAAACAAAATGGCTTTTGTCGCTACATTGTCACAAGTAAAGTTACCCTTTTGGCCGCTAGTTATTCAGCTTGTGTGGTATATATTGAAACAACATTATTCACCTCAGTGTCGGTGAATAATTGTTAATTATTCTTGGGAAAATATCCATTCCTCGTTGGGATTGGAAATCAGACAGTCCCCTTTGTTGCAGGGATATAGGCATTATGTGGGATCACATATTGTTGATCCATTTCCACGAACACCAAAACCGCACAAATCATCTCAGAACTAATTGCTGTTTACGTTAAGTTAGGGAAGATTAAAAGTCAGCCTTTGGCACTAGGAGCTCTGGGTAAACGATGTGAGCTATGATTGGTCGATGGTTACCTCAGTTTAATTTGGAAACCACTGATCAACCATAGTCCACATTTTGTATCTGAACCATCCCAGTAATGGTAAAGGTCTGCATATGAGCCAAGGGGCCTAACAGGTCAGAGCTTATCGCAGTTTCTGTAGCATGAAGCAACTAGGAAATTTCTACTCTCCCCTGGATGAGATGCTAGACCATTTCTGGGTTACCCCCAGCGTTAAGTTCACCCGTGACAATTTATATATACACCTGGGTGGAAGGAGGCACTGTGAGAGAAAAGTGTATTTCTCAAGAACACAACACAGTGTCCCCGGTCAGGGCTCGCACCCAGACTGCTTTATCCAGAGACAAGCACACTAACCATGAGGTCACTGTTCCTCCCACCAACCCAGGGCTGGCAGTCAGTCTCCCCAAAGTTCTGTCAAGGGCAATAGGTTGCTTAAGAGTAACAAAATATGAGGATGTCTAAAACTCTAATTTATGATGTTCGTGGTGAAATATTAAAGATATCTAGTTAAATGACTATTATGCTGTTAAATTATATGTAGATTTAGGCCAGCCTAAAAGCGTAGGTTGAGAAAATTGAAAAAAATAGAGTTAATTCATGATTGACAAAACCAAATACAACAGAATTTCATTCTTGCACTATACCGGCTAACATTGATAAAACAACAGATAGGTCCGATGAGCAATGTCTCGACGATCAACAGAAGTAATTCCCAGTCCGTGAGGCCTGGGAGCAAATGTCTGGTAATCAATGTTCCTTTGTAGCTAATATTCGACTCACTCCACTGTGGTTGCCTCGGTAGCTCAGTGGTTAGAGCACCTTTCATGAGATCGGGGTGTCGTGGGTTCGAATCCCGCTCGGGGCATTAGATTTTTTTCCGGCATTTGTATTGTTCATATATAAGGTATATCAGAGTTGACCTCTCTGATGATGAACAATTTGTTCGAAATATACCGCGTTACCTACAACTTCAAGTAATAATTTACATTACCATTGTTGTTTCTAAAGTCCGAGAAGCTGCTTTAAATCTGTGAGTTGCCGTCAAAATTTGTAAAGCGCTCCGATCTTCATGTTTTCGCGATGGTTGTAGGAAGAAAAATACCGTTCAAGGTCCCCTAGGCGTGAACTTTTCGGCTTCTCAAGCATATGGCGATTTTCAGAGGTTGCGACATTCTGACTTGATGTTAAAATTTATTTATTACAGCATACACACGTTGTTTAATGTTTGCAATTGCTTATTGCAGCGACATCGGAAGTTTATTTAGACTTTTGTTAAGCCGAAGCAGGGTGGGGTGGTGAAGATACTTTCACTTCCGTCTACGGTCCACAATTTCCGTCCACAGACTTCCGTCCACAGATTTCTGTCTACGGACCACAACTTCCGTCGACATTGGTCCTTCACGATACTCATTCATTGCTAGCGCTGCGCGCGCATGAATGAGCTAAAAAGGGAAATAGCAGCATTGAAAACCGTCGCCGCGAAAATAGAACTGGTTTTGAACTGGCTTTCTCCCGAGTAAATAGTTCTTCGAACAAACACGTATAGAAAATTTTGCTTGAAGAGTTTCCCCATAAATATGTTCAATATGTTTTAAATTCTTCTATTGATTTCCTACATTTATTCTGATTGTCAAAACTTCAAAAGACAAAATTCCCGTACGCGCTACCAAGTATGCTTCCCTTCAAGTATTTGTAGAGTGGCGACAAAAGCGACAAAAAGGTCAAGTTGCCGAACATTTTACACTGATATGAATATAATACAAATAATTAAAAAATCATATTGATAAAATTATTGTGAAATTATAAAATCAGCAAAATATGGTAGCCCATAGGGTAGCCCATAGGGTAGCCCATGGGCCCGGGCCCAGGTTTTGTCCACACCCGATGATGGGGTGGGAACGTCGACAAGACTGGGGAAATCACATATTTGCATCTATTTCTTCTTTTTTTTTTATTTCAATCCTCGGTGTGGTGTTTTAGTCACCGCATACAAATTACGAAGTAGAACTCAGATATTTCCATCTTTTTGTTCTTTTTTTTATCGAGTGGGTCTTCGGTCTTCGGGCTTCCTTTTCGAGAGTCTTAGTTTTCGTAAGACCTTGACAAGCCTTGTTATGATATGACGACTTCTGTAAGATTTACCGGGGTGCTTGCACAGGGCAAAATGAATATTTTATTTATATTTCATCGAAATTTTTATCTGTAGTAAAAACTATCGGGATAAGAAAGCGACGTTTCGACCGTTCAATGGTCATTATCAAGCAAAGTGAAGATATAAATTTACATAAGTACTAATTATATAGTAGAACAAGGAAGTGACAAATGTAAAAAGCATGAAAATGTTAAAAAGCGGGGTATTAAAAACAATGAAAACATACAAGAATAAAACTATTTTAAAAAAAAGCTGTTTAAAAACTTTTGCACGAATTGAGTCACATTGTACATTAAGACTTGGTCTCAGTTCGTTAATAAAAAAACATCTCATAGATGAGACAGTCAAACTTGCTGTTGCATTTTTTGAGGATGGTAAAATTCGTAGTGAGATCTTTCGGTGTTGAAGAGTGTTTGTCACGGAATGCTTGCCAATAGAAGAAGATGTGTGTCTATGTTCGTCCACGCGTTGATGTAAGTGCCGTCGTGTAAACAGGGTAAAGCCAACATAACCTGCATCGCATAGGCGTACGAGCCGGGGGGGCGAGGGGGGCTGCAGCCCCCCCAGTTACAGAAATTTTTGAAATTTTTCGGGCAAAACGCTGATGATTCGGGCAAAAGTACTCGGAAGAAAATACTCTAAAAGAAAAATGCTCTAAAAGGTTGTCAAAGCCAGACTTGAAGGCTACTTTCTCTGACGTTTGCCTTGTCAAGACCAGGTAATTTGTTTTGGAAAAGCCATGTATCGTTTACATGTGTATCGTAGAAATCCACGAGATGGATATTACTTCCATGACCAAAAGAATGACAGAATCAAAAAAACGAAGACCTAGACTTTTTTGTGGTGGCTCTGACCAAAGCCGTTTTCAATGACTCCACAAAGAGCTGTTTTAAAATTTTCTTGAACCTCACGCACGAGAAATAATCTACTGTTTCTTTTATAAGTTTTGGATTTTACTAGGCAATCTATAGAGTATCCGAGGTTTCAAAATAACTACAGTTTGAATCCCGATCTCTCGAACCCTCATTTTTTTCGAACCACCCGATAACTCGAAACGTAAGTCGTTTCCCTCTCCTCAGTCGAACACTGTAATTTTAGTTACCCCAGATTTCTCGAAATATCCGATTTTTCGAACCAATTTTCGTTTCCTCTGGAGGTTCGAAAAATCGGGATTCAACTGTAATTTTGGAATGAAAATACGTTCATTAGACGTCAGAAATGTGAAGGTTTTTGTTTTTACTGCGGTTTGAGTGCTTTTGTACAACACACGCTTTCGGGCATTGTGTTATTTTTTCGGGCAATAAGGTCACCGCCCCCCCAGGTCCAAAGGTGCCCGTACGCCTATGGAGGCAACACGGCTTTCCAGCAAAACCGAAGGTGTAATTTCTTCCAGTTTCTACTGAGACATGGTCAAAACTGGACTGGTCTTAACTTTTTCTTTCATAAAAGTGAAGTGCTATTAACTATACCATTTGGACTGAATGAAAATACGCGATATGAAGAGTCCACTTCAGGCGGCGTGAATTTTTTAATAATTCTTATTTTTATTTCTTAAATTTCTATTTCTAGTTTATTTATGTATTTAATTATTAGTTTAATTCAATTGTTTAGTTCATTTTTAAGTTCTTTTACATTGACTGAAAACGAGTGACGTTTCTCTTCCGACAAGCAGGCGTCAGTTACTAAGCCCACGTGAAAAGTTTGCCGAGGAAATGAGGCAAGAATTAAAGTTTAAACTTGAGGAAGAAAGCACTAAATAAAGTAAAGAACTTGAAGAAACCTGTGCTAAGATAAGAGACGCAGCTTTCGCGCTTGGAAATACCGGTCAATGCTGTAGTAATTGCCATGGAAGAAATCACACAGTTCGATCGCACTTGCCGAATTGGGAAAATGTGAGTCAGTGTTTTTCTGTGGTGAGTTGAGTAGACATCCAGATGAAAAACAGAACTTTCAGGAGTAAATCAAAGGGCTCTTAGAGCCAGCTCATTCATGTAATGACTAATGTGCATTCTGCTGTTTGGTTATGAAATATTGGTACAGTTGAACCCGTATGAAACAGCAGGAATGAAGTTCAAATAGATATCATTAGTATATACCACACAAGCGAATAGTACTTTTTGCGCGCGCTGATTGGGTAGCTTGGAGGTGATTAGCCAAGTACTATTTACCTCGGAGCAGCCGAAGAAAAACAAAATGGCTTTTGTCGGTACATTGTCACAAGTAAAGTTACCCTTTTGGCCGCTAGTTATTCAGCTTGTGTGGTATATACTAAAACAACATTATTCACCTCAGTGTCGGTGAATAATTGTTAATTATTCTTGGGAAAATATCCATTCCTCGTTGGGATTGGAAATCAGACAGTCCCCTTTGTTGCAGGGATAGGCATTATGTGGGATCACATATTGTTGATCCATTTCCACGAACACCAAAACCGCACAAATCATCTCAGAACTAATTGCTGTTTACGTTAAGTTAGGGAAGATTAAAAGTCAGCCTTTGGCACTAGGAGCTCTGGGTAAACGATGTGAGCTATGATTGGTCGATGGTTACCTTTAATTTGGAAACCACTGATCAATCATAGTCCACATTTTGTATCTGAACCATCCCAGTAATGGTAAAGGTCTGCATATGAGCCAAGGGGCCTAACAGGTCAGAGCTTATCGCAGTTTCTGTAGCATGAAGCAACTAGGAAATTTCTACTCTCCCCTGGATGAGATGCTAGACCATTGCTGGGTTACCCCCAGCGTTAAGTTCACCCGTGACAATTTATATATACACCTGGGTGGAAGGAGGCACTGTGAGAGAAAAGTGTATTTCTCAAGAACACAACACAGTGTCCCCGGTCAGGGCTCGCACCCAGACTGCTTTATCCAGAGACAAGCACACTAACCATGAGGCCACTGTGCCTCCCACCAACCCAGGGCTGGCAGTCAGTCTCCCCAAAGTTCTGTCAAGGGCAATAGGTTGCTTAAGAGTAACAAAATATGAGGATGTCTAAAACTCTAATTTATGATGTTCGTGGTGAAATATTAAAGATATCTAGTTAAATGACTATTATGCTGTTAAATAATATGTAGATTTAGGCCAGCCTAAAAGCGTAGGTTGAGAAAATTGAAAAAAAAATGAGTTAATTATTGACAAAACCAAATACAACAGAATTTCCATTCTTGCACTATATCGGCTAACATTGATAAAACAACAGAAAATAAAAGCGAAGAACTCACGTAAAAAATCAATCTGAAAACAAGAAATCAATTAATTTCTTCGCCGTGTGACGAAATATTTATACGGCGCTGCGAAAAAAAGTTAAAGTTCTAAATCAAAAAGACGACAAAAACAAGCCAATTATGTTGAGATCAGTCGTATTTCAAGTGTGTTAAATTAGTGCCCATTCAGTTCTTTTCTTGGCAGTTCTGTAGTAGCTGAATAAGACTCCCAAAAATATTTGAACGAAGCGAATAATCTATAAGTAAACAAAGCGCCTGGAGGTCGCCGTAAATTAAATATGCAGAAATCCAGTGTGCAAGTACTGTTCACTTTAAAAACCTAAAATTCCAAAATACAGGGAACCAAATGAAAGAAATGCAAAAGGAAGTTCAATAGCAGTAAAGTTTCATTCAAGCTGAGGCGAAGAAACCTATTTAAAAGCGAAAAAATGTTGAAAATTTCGCAGACGTGTCACACTGCACGAGCAGTGTTCAAATTAATTCTTCATGCCAAAGCGAAAGCTTTAGTTATTGCCGACCGCTTTTGGAGTCATTTTAACGCCCGTGGCTTTACCAATCGTTCCAAAAGTTTAAATCAACTTCAAGTAATAATTTACATTACCATTGTTGTTTCTAAAGTCCGAGAAGCTGCTTTAAATCTGTGAGTTGTCGTCAAAACTTGTAAAGCGCTCCGATCTTCATGTTTTCGCGATGGTTGTAGGAAGAAAAATACCGTTCAGGGTCCCCTAGGCGCGAACATTTCGGCTTCTCAAGCATATGGCGATTTTCAGAGGTTGCGACATTCTGACTTGATGTTAAAATTTATTTATTACAGCATACACACGTTGTTTAATGTTTGCAGTTGCTTATTGCAGCGACATCGGAAGTTTATTTAGACTTTTGTTAAGCCGAAGCAGGGTGGGGTGGTGAGGATACTTTCACTTCCGTCTACGGTCCACAATTTCCGTCCACAGACTTCCGTCCACAGATTTCTGTCTACGGACCACAACTTCCGTCGACATTGGTCCCTCACGATACTCATTCATTGCTAGCGCTGCGCGCGCATGAATGAGCTAAAAAGAGAAATAGCAGCATTGAAAACCGTCGCCGCGAAAATAGAACTGGTTTTGAACTGGCTTTCTCCCGAGTAAATAGTTCTTCGAACAAACACGTATAGAAAATTTTGCTTGAAGAGTTTCCCATAAATATGTTCAATATGTTTTAAATTCTTCTTTTGATTCCTACATTTATTCTGATTGTCAAAACTTCAAAAGACAAAATTCCCGTACGCGCTACCAAGTATGCTTCCCTTCAAGTATTTGTAGAGTGGCGACAAAAGCGACAAAAAGGTCAAGTTGCCGAACATTTT
>JAHPZR010049401.1:0-5000 GCA_019787425.1 Platygyra sinensis | reverse complement strand
AAGGGAGACAAGGGTTATATATCCCCCTGTTAATACCCAAAGGCAGATACCAGCTAGTATGATCTGAGTTGGAGCCAGGGCATAAAAACACTGCAGTTGAAAAAAAAAAACCCTTCACGAGTCCTGAGACCTGGCAAACATGACGAGAGTTCATGTACATGCTTTTTTTACATTTACTGTAAAAAAAAATGACTTCAGTTTTCCATGCGTCTGTCCAGTGTTATTGTCGATTAATTTTGTCATAACATTTTCCATGCGTCTGTCCAGTGTTATTGTCGATTAATTTTGTCATAACATTGTCAAAGTAGTCTGGCTATTGCCGCGTGGATCTATAGCTACTTTGACAATGTCATTATAACATTTATGATGAATAACCGGGTAGACACGTGGAAACTGATGCCAATTTGTTACACATGTGCATCTATTCAGTACCTGGAAGGAGAAAGTATGATGGGGGCTCAGGGTGCCAGTGTTAGTGTTGCCATGCTTTAAAGCGGCAGTGTAACGGGGACGAGGCGGGAAAACAGGTACAAAAATAGCAACAACCCTCCCCCCCCCGGTCGTTTCCACTGATAGTTTTGATCCGTCACTTGCTTGTTTTCTCAGGATATGCTACTCATATGGTCGGTAAATGGCATCTAGGCTTTTTTGAATGGACATACACTCCGACTTACCGAGGGTTTGATTCACATTACGGCTTTTACACGGGATGTGGGGACCATTACAAGCATGAACGCCTCGGGATTCTGGATCTTCGGGATAATGCCTCTCCAGTGCGGGATATGAACGGGACATACTCCGCGAACCTTTTCACCAAGGTAAGAAGAATCTTGGGAACAATCCATCTTTTCTACTTCGTTCAAAAGATGTTTTAAGTTGTTAACTGTTGATGAGAAAATATCGGATTAGCGGATAAGAGTGATTTATGAATATATCAGAGAATTTTAGGCCCATTGTTATCGCCCACCTCGGGCTGCGCACCCCGGGCTTCGCACGTAGGTCACGTCGCAACGTCACGCCACGTCAAACTTAAATTTGCTTCCGCGCTAAGGCAGAAATAGTTAAGCAATAGACCGCAAGTTTCTGTTGTTTATTAAAGGCTGATAAACCACGCGGGATGTTGATAGAACACGAGAAGAATTCGTAAATCAGGAGCCGCAGTCGAATGATTTACGAATTCTTCGAGTAGCAGTTAGTAATTTAATAATTTAGATGACGCGCGTTTCTTCCCATGAGTTTACCGGCACAATAAACCCTAGCTGCTTGACCAATCAGAGCGCGCGGATTGATTTAGTTATTACATAAAAGCAATTAGTATCATCCAACTATTGGACTAATGCAAATACTGCATTTTAATTGGCCAAGCTACCAGAGGACTATTAGTAATTCGCCGGCTTTTCTCTCGTTTTATTCCCAAATAAATACTTCTTCAACTTGCATTTGCTAACTTTACTATTACCTTTTCTGTCCGACTAGTTGGATGAGACTGAAACAATTAGACCCTTTGTCCTCAAGGGCCACTGGTCAATATCCCATTCGGCTTCGCCTCGTGGGCTATTGACCGGTAGCCCTTGCAGGCTGCGCTGGCTAAGGTTCTACGGGACAAAAATGTTTAAGTTGATTGCATTACTTAATCTTGTAAATAGCAAGCACTGAGAGTCATAGAGAATCACGACTCCTCAAGACCCCTCTTCCTCTACCTACCATTTCAAAATGTTCACTTTCCTGTCCAAGCACCGCAGCGATACATTGACAAGTATGGCTTCATTAATGATAAAACGAGGAAGACTTATGCCGCCATGTTGGACATTGTAGATGAGGCTATTGGTAACGTAACAAAGAGTTTAGAAAAAGCAGGGTAAGACATTACTTAAGCTGTTTTAAAACGACTGTCATCAGAAGCCCATTGCCAGGAGCTTTCAACTTCCATAATAAGCCAATGCAACGGCATTTTTGCAGACCAGTCTATTTTTAGATATTTTACCCGCGAAATAGGCCAGTTCCAGTCTACACGAGTACGTTTCGGTAAGGGAGAAAACAATGCGGCATCATGTGAACATGTTAGACATCATGTCGACATTAGGGAAGGTACGTTTTTAATTGGGGGGGGGGGGGGGGTGGGCCGGGGTATTTCAGAAATTTTTTGCGAAAAAAGTCGTGGCCCTCCCTCTTCCCAGATTGGATTTATGCATGGCCCTTCACAAATACCTAAACAAAAGCATCTGACCCTCCCCCCATCTCCTCCAAGAAAAATCAACCGGAAGTGAAAATAACTGACCGGAAGTGGTGCTCACAAAACCGCGTGTCAAGAGAGAACTGGTCAACTATGTAAATTTTGCCAGAAGGATGAGACTACCAGCGCTCCATGCCACTTCCAACTCTACGACCATATCCCGACTATGGCAAGCTATCAAACTTCCATTATCTTTCTTGGAGTGCAAACCCCACCAACGGCCATGAACCGGACGACTTAATCAAGCCTCGAGCTCAGATTAAGCTATTGTTTTAGGAAAGTGAACTAGTCAGTGGGGATAGTGAAGCTATTAGAAAGTTCTCAGATAAATACATTGTCCCCTAAAAGCTTGTAGCAGAGTATGCTGAACACCTTGCCCAGATAAAAATGCGTAAGGAGAAGAGGAACGAGGAGACTGAAAGGGAGCGAACGGAATGGCTGAACCGGGAGTACAATGACATTGACTGGGTTGGACTGTACAACTCCGATAAGCTGTCGTCCTTGAGGGTGGACGGGCTATCCTTGTACTTTTCCCATCATAAGATCACCTTCAAAGGGAAAAAAAGCTGAAAAGGTCGCATTGATCAAAGCGCACATTGGCATGATGTTGTACGATTCCTGAATGGAGTGTCAACAACCTCGGCAGCCCCCGCTTAGAAATGTGCTGTAGCAAGTGACTTCATCACTTTCCGAGCTGGAAACTGACTTGAAAAGTGATGTAGTACATTGAGTTCTCAAGTAGTTCAAGTAACGAATTATCACCGGAGACTGATTTTATACCAGAACCACACGCACAAACATTACCGCCGTCAAAATATGGACGAAAGCGGGCACAGGTCGAGAGAGACAATTACGTTAGTTGGGACAAGATAGCTTTTTGACATAATATTTTGACACCTGTATTAAAATAATTTAGATTAATTTTGACTGGTAGCTTTGCTCGTATATGCAAGTTTTTGGTTTCTGTACACTTCGCCTGTTTGTTAACGAATAAAAGTCAACTAACCGACATGGAGTACTTAATTTTTTCCTTGCCAAAAAAAACTATGACCCTCCTTTGGTTGCATATAAAACAGGTTTGACCCTCCCCAATTTGTGAAATATTTACTTATGACCCTCCCCTCCGAAGCCCCGGCCCACCCCCTCCAGTTAAAAACGTACCTTCCCTTAGTCCGTGCTTATATGTTCGATATATCAATATTCTAACATGGCTCCGAGGCTTTCAGGTCAAACTTCTATATTTGGTGTTGTTTTCTTTGTATCTAAGTCTGTTTTGGGAATTGAGGGACAAAAGAAACTTGAAAAATTTGCAATTTTGACCCGAAAGCCTCGGAGCCAAGCTTGAATATTGATATATCGAACGTGGCCTATTGGTCACTGAGGTCCTGTGGGGATCTGAATTCGAGATAAATTCAAACTAATAATGGATCGGTCTGTGAAAATGCCTTGACAAGAATATGGGCAGTTTCAGGCTCCTAGTGATGGGCTCCTGCTGTCGTTGCATTCACTTCTCATTTATCACTTGAGTGTCGATAAAAATTCCGGAAGCGATTCGCCTAACTTGACAAATTTGCACCACTTTGTCACGCAATCACAAGTAAACCAAACCCAATCGTGACTCGCTGGCACACTTTTTCCCGCGCTTTACGTGGGCTTCGTGTATTTGTTTGGAGTTTTGATTCGTTCACGGGATTGTCTGTGTTGTTTGTGATTGGCCAGAGTAGTAACTTTGGTTTCGGTATTACGACACTCGGTTTCAAACCACTCTATCATTCATTCGATTACTATGTCAAATGCTAGAATGAAAACATAGATACGTGCAGGTGCCCTGTTTTAGCACTCAATACTTTAGAACACCATTAAGGAGACAAAGACCGAGAAAAAGCCAGAAAGCGTGGTACACATATACCATATTATTATACATCAGACTCACTATGAAAAATCTGATTGGTCGAGAGCGCATTCAATCAATTGACAATAGCTTGTGAACTTGACATGATAAATGCAATATCTGCTGCAGATCTTGCATTTATCATGTCAAGTTCAACGTCTGCCTGGTTACTAAGCCCCTTGGAGTGTTCTCCTTAGAAACAAAATAGCTGAACGCTTCGCTTCTGTTTCTCAGGATGAATTATATGAAAAATGTATAATAATACAATTATTGAATTCGGTTTAATGATACAATTATTGAATTCTGTGTTATCTGCCTCAGCCTTCGGCTTCAGCAGATAACACAGACCTCGGTTTTGATAATTCATGGTATCTTGCTCAACCTCATCCAATAATTGTTTAATCTCTTGAGGATGTTACGCTAAATTTACTGCAGTTGCATTTGATGTAACCTTCGTTTTTCCGTCACGTGGCAACGGTTGCATTTTTCGGGATGCAATGGGATTATGCACGGGACGCGGGATCTAAGAAATTCTTGCATCGAAGCACTTCGTAGCTCAGAGTCTTAGAGCCGATCCCTCGAGAAGACATAAGGAAAAAATCTCCCGAAAATAACTGTTTACTATCCCAAAGAACCAGCCAATAACTACTTATGCAATCGCACGTTTATTTCTTTTTTGAAGTCTTTGGGAAAACACGTTATTAATCTTCACAACTGATAATGGCTGACTCCCTGGGTCTGGTGGCTACAACTGGCCCTTGCGTGGTCAGAAAAAACTCTCTGGGAGGGAGGAGTGAGAGGGGTGGCTTTTGTTCATGGGAAGATGCTTCAACGAAAAGGTGTTAAAAACAGAGAATTGCTTCACTCAACAGACTG
>JAHPZR010049400.1:5000-16558 GCA_019787425.1 Platygyra sinensis | reverse complement strand
ATGAAGCAAACAGGGATTTGAGGCTCCATTCCGAGGACCATACAGGATTAGTGTTTTCTGCACTACGAGTTTCCTGGAGTAGATAAATTGGGCATTTTTTTTTTTCCTCTTAACCAGTTAAAAATTTATCTCCTTTTTAATTGTTCTCCTAAACCTCGCACATTAAAGGCGCATTCGTTTGGGATCAATCCGGAATAAGAATAGTTCGAATAATGAGAGCAAGCGTTTGTTTGGGAGCTATTCTCATTCCGGAATACCTGAATTTCCATTCCGGCTATTCTGCTCCCAGGAGTCGCAGGACGCAGTGTTCCTTTGTCCTTCCGCGCCATTTCGGTAGTCTACCAAAGGAATAAAAACTCCGTCGATTGTTGGGCAGCCAAATCCGTGCATCCCCCTAATCCTCTTCCATTTCCACCATATTGGCCTTCTAGCCGACTTCCGGTCAGTCAGGGTTTAGGGGTTAGGGAGCATCTTACTTTAGGGAGTTTAAGAAACCACGACAGCGACGCCGAGGACAACGCCGATCAAAAAATAAACTCGAATCTCGCTATACTCTAAAGTCATTTTGTTTGTTTCTCACTGGCAAAACTATCTCGAAATTGTGCATGGAACGCAGCGTTAAATTCGGAATATAAAGTTGAAAAATTAGCCGTCGTGGTTCACGTTCTCCAGACAACGCAGAATTTTAAACTCCCTAATCCTCTCCTGTTTCCGCCATATTGGCCTCTTCTTCCAGCCAACTTCCGGTCACTTCTATTTCCGCTTCCTCATCTTTTAGTTTTATCGAACATCTTTTAGTTGTATACGGTCACGCACGAATGATTCGGGAAAGCGATGCATGCTACACAACATCGATGTATGTCACTCAAAATTGATGTATCCCGGACGAAATTGATTTATGTTATTTTCAAATTTGTATTATTACGTATAACAATAATTTATCTAACAAAACATTGATGTATTCACGTTCGAAATTTTGTCCGCAAAAAACCCCCATACTTTTGCATGCACGCACCATTCACCATGGCACTTCAAATATAAAAGTTTCGGGGAAAACTATCTAGTAGAATTTCCTGTAAGCCATAAATCGCATTTTCTTTAAATATATTTAATTCTACTACTGTCTGGAAAGTTAAAGAATTTAGGGAACTTTCCAACAAAGAAATAAAAATGATAGGTCACCGAATTAGTTTTTCAGACAATTTACAAACACTGAAATTTAGTGGACGTTTTTGTGGACCTTGTCCCATGGTAACTGATATGACGTCACAAGTACCCTCAAAGTATAGCCCAGCAATAGAGTTGCAAGGAGACATATAGTTTGCCTACACCATTAACTATCCTTCTTTGTAATCTTCCATCGTTTCACAAACACTGCAGCAACAAAAAACCCCTTCGAGCCTCCTTTAAAAGTAGGTTCGTAGTGCAAACATCCTATACCATTACATATGCTCTGAGCTGTCTACATTTATTGTAATGGTTCTCGAAAGTTAAATCTCATATGGGTGTTCTTTGGTACTCTGAGACCCAAATAAGACCCCCCCCCCCTGAAAAAGTGAAAGAAAGATAGAACGAAGACAAATAAAACTGGATCTAGTAATAGCTCAACAAGGTCAATGTCCTCACCAAGTTTCATTGAATTTGGCCGGCCCCCATTTCCGAGGTCTGTCACGCTTTCTCAGTCAGGGCCTCTTAACTTTCTGAAATATATCAATGAAAACACAACACTAACCACACACCCCACTCAAACTCAATAAGCAATTGAAAATGAAGGACTTCGTGCTAACTGAAGTGACCAGGACTTCAAAATACACTAAGGTGTATTCGGAATTTCAAACACATTACTAGCAAAAAATCTACATATTAATATTTACAAGTATAATTAAACGCTGTTTCCCTCTCCGTAGTTTAGTTCAAATTTGTCCTAGTTCCTAGGATTTCAGTTAATTCAAGTGAAAGCTGTAAAATCGTCGCTTGTCACAGGGTATGAAGTTTCATCGTGGCTTGAAATCATGAGCAAAAGCCTCACTCACGAACAAGCTGAAATTCTTCGTTTAGCTAGCGGTGGGCATAACCTCCTGATCAGACAAGACAACACAAGACAAGACAACTTTATTTAACCAGGGTAGCCCAGTCAGCTGCAAAGCTGGTATCCTTAGGGGCCCTGATCACAGGCCAAGCTGGAGCAGGAAAATCTACTGTTGTTAACTCCAACAGACAAGACTGTAGTGAACGTGGTCTGAAAGTCGCTGTTGTTTGCTACAGTGGAATCTCGTGTAAAGTTTACGAAAATGGTGTGGCAACCACTGTTCACTCGTATTATGGTCTTGGCGCCGCAGACATGCCATCCAAACAATTAATTCAGCGTGCTTTCGGGGATAGGAGGCTCTGTGAAAAACTTAGTAAAGTCGATGTTTCGATTTGGGACGAAGCCAGTATGTCGAGTGCGAGAATGATCGAACTTGTAAACACTCTTCATCAACATCACGGGCGGCCCAGACGTTGAATACGATTAATACGTGACATTAGTCTGTTGACGATTGCGTTACGATTTTAGCCGTTTATAAGGCAATGTATGGGAATGCTTCGAAAATTGCTCTAAATGCCATCTGTGGAAAAAAATTTCAATAAAAACGGCTTACCTCATGTTTACATTGCGTTATTTCGACGTCTTAGGGTTCCTCAAGGTGGTTTAGAGCCATTTAGGCGAGTTTTACGTTCTGGCGGTTTGCTTCCCCTAACGTAATGTAATGTTTTGCAAATTTTATATGCATTAACGAAATATTGTTTTTCAAAGAGGGAAAAAATCGCAACGTACTTGATTTTTCCATCTATTTGACGTCTTGCCGTGTAAAAACCAGAGCAACAATACCACAAAACAGTGAGGTTTTCGCCTCGCAACTCGAAGACGCTTCGCTGGCCGCCATTTTGTTCGCATTCAACTAAAACTTCATTGTTCAATTGTATTGTGTGCAAAGCCTTGTGAGAAAAGGTTACTTTTAAACTCCGAAAAAAGCTCGGAAGGAACCTTGTATTGTGTGCTTGGATTTGGTGGCCATGTTGCCATTTCTTATGACATCACGATGGATCCATTTCTGGTAATGTCCAGGACTACAAGCGTTCGTACAACTATCATGACTTTCTTATCCACAAACAGTAATACAAAATTATTCCAAATAGGTCATTGGTATAGTTCAACAGAGTGGATGGTGTGGATAACTAAACTTCGTTTCGCGCTGAGCTTAGACAAACGAATGGAATCTTTAAATAAGACGGAAAAAGACTAGGTACGTTTTATGAGAATATGGTATAAGAAAAAATAAAATGAATCAGCCATGAACACTCTAAGAAAAAAACCTAAGAGTGTGTGACCAGGCAGACTCTATTCAAGAACCCCCAAGGGAAAAGGAAACGGGGAAGGCCAAAATACACCTAGGGAAAGCCAGCTGAATAAGAACTGTGCCACAAAAAGACTCAAAGCTTAAGATCGAGACGAGAGAGGGAAGTGGATGTCGGATTTCCATAAGTGAGTGAAGGGCATAAGAGATTGTGGGGGCTTCGCTTCCTATTGTTTGTTTTGACAAGCCCACTAGATGTCGTTTAGTCTCCTATCAGCACGTCCCATCACCTGGTTTATTAGTTTTCAAACAGCGCTACACACATGCACTAGCTCGATAGACGTTAATCAAAGGTAAAATTACTTCACTCGTTACATGATTAGTCTTGCACGAAGGTAACGGATTTTTAAAAAAACTGTCACTGAACAAAAATGTAGCCCATGGCCTTGATCTTCTTATTACCATTATCTGGCAAATAGCTACCGCTGGCCTCGTTTCCACACGTGTTGGAGTCATCAGGAAACCCTCCTGTACCAAACCCGATTCTTGAGTCACAAGAACCGCAATGATTTTGCTGGTTGTTAATAATACCAATTCGTGCTTTGGAATGAGAGGCATCGGAACCAACAGCATTGAAGCCTTCCATGTTACAGTTTAGCTGCAGGGAGGCCTGTGAACCAACCAGTGTCTTCCACGCGTTACGACCCAGTGAGGTGGCCCGGTAATGCCCGTCAGCGATCAGTGAGTACAGTGAGTTGGCCTGCTTGATGATAAGAATGAAGTTAATCTGATGGCCGATCTTCATACCAAGACAGATCTTGCAAAAAGGTGTATCCCAGTAGGTCGGCAACTTCGTCTCGTGATGATCAAACCCAGTCTTGCCTCCTGGAAAGTTAAAGTCGATGTTGTTGCTCCAGAGTTTGGAATCGTACCTAAAGGTTGACTATTGGAA
This sequence comes from Platygyra sinensis, assembly GCA_019787425.1. NCBI lineage: Eukaryota > Metazoa > Cnidaria > Anthozoa > Scleractinia > Merulinidae > Platygyra > Platygyra sinensis. The sequence continues at coordinate 12,268 of JAHPZR010049400.1, read as the reverse complement.
CAAAAATAAAAAGAGTGAAAAAAATATCAAGTTAAATAATTAAGTCAAATAGTGTGAATGCCGGAAGTTGCATTATCTCCAAGAACAGTCTCATTAAGGGCACCTGTTCAAAACAGTGGAATTGCCATGAACTGTCGTCTCAAGCCCCTCCCCTCCTGTCCAGTGCCTAGAATTCTCCCTCAGCGTGAAAGCCCATCTACACGCAAGCCAAAACAATACATCCGGTTATGATCCCCCCTCCAGCTTTCTTTGTGTTGAATTCCTTTTATTATGACGTTATAAAGATTAATTACCTGTAAATGAAACACCTATTCCTGTCAACATGCGCAGCTATTGCTCGTTTCCAAACGTTCAGTTTTTTTGTTTTATTCAGGTTACAAGTCCCCCCAGGTAGATTACAAGCCCCTTCGTTTACAAGCCCGTCTAAAAACCCTTACGAAGTTGCGTAGCCCCAGGATTTACGGATATTTCGCTAACAAGCTATTAATACAACCCGTGGTCGGATTTTCGTGATTATTTGACTCGCGATAACATGAAGCAGTGTATAACTTAATTTTCCTTTTCTCAGTAACCTGTATGCACAGCGAATCTCAATTACGTAACACGTTTCATCTCTAGAAGACAAAGACTGCACACGTTATACCTTAGCGCCATCAATTTTCATGACCAGGGTCCATCCTCCACCGCCGCATGCGCCAAGGTTGGTCATGCGACAATACACAGGAACCTTCCCAGAGCCCATTTGAAGGAAGTAAGCTTTGTTGCCTTCCGATCTGATTACAAAACAAAACATGTACTAATAAAGTGAAAACAGTGGCTAAAAGCAACATAAATAGTATCTCATATGTTACTAAAATCGTACATACTCGTAATATCTCATGAGTAAACAAAATATGTCTTATATCTTCTAATGGACCACTTCCCCAAAGGGGTTTCTCAGGGCCAGTGGAAGCAAATGATAAAACAAATAACGCAAATAAACATTTAATCGTTATAATTTCCAGCTGGCAGGAAGTATGCAGACCAGTTGGCTGTTTACAAACGTAGCCGTGTAGGGTACATATAACTCGGGACTACTGAGAATAAAACCATCTGGTATTCTGAACTGAATTGAAGACTGAAATGTGACGATAAAACAAAATTGAAAATAAACCTCGCCTTTGTTATGCTTTACTCCTCGTATAAAATGATTTTGGTAGTTTTTTTTTTTTTTCTAAGAGAATTTCTAGCTTATATCCTTTCTCTCCTAGTTTAAGTCTAGTTTGCTCTTTCCGTGAGACACATTGAGACTAAAATACTGTGTTTTTTCGGTTCGGGTTCTTATATTTGAATTTCCTTATCGAGAGTAACATACATTTAGGTTCCAACGTAACGACTTACCTGTGATTCGCGTAAATCTCTTTACATGATGAAAAGGAATCTGCCCAAGACAAAATGCAATTACATTAAGCACAAAATAGAAAAAAATAACAATAATTAAAAAGCACCTCAATCAACAACATAATCACAAATATTTTACCAGAACCATCGGGTGAATTTCGGCCAAACGTAGCGTTGACTACGTGTATGAGTTCCTGGAAGTTTTTCTCCAAAGTTGTTTCAAGAGATTTGATGGTTTTCTCGATGTTGCGTGAATTGGGAGCCGGAGATGCCTTTGGCCCGGTTGAAACGTTGTTGTCATCAACTGTTGCGGATACGATCACAGTAACACAGGATAGCAATAGAATAAACCACACGATCAGAGACGAGTGCATCTTGAAAGGTTATCTCTTCACAAGTTACTTGCCGTGTTGTCAGATTTCTGAACAGCTCTGTGTGAGTTACCGTCATGCAAATGTTCGCTATTAACAATAGATGGCGCCCTCACTAAACATGATGCATTTTCCTGCCAGCTACTCACAGCCAATCACGCTTCTCCACATATTTTTGTTGATCCCTCGTTGGTACAATGAAATATTCGAGGTCGCATTAATCTTACTCGATCAGGAATTTCTCTCTAAGTCCGGGTCTGTTTGAATTTGTCATATTCCCTCTAGCCCTATCGAACATTGTTGTTTAGAAGGGAGCTTAAGTACGCTTGATTTTGAGACGCGGGCGGCAACTGAAAGAGAACATTTCGCGTCATGAGGACCGTACTGTCTCCCAGTTTTTTATACTACTCATCTCTAATGGAGAAAAGATACTTAGCAATGTGAACGCGGTTGTGTGAGGGCAAGTTAAAGTGAAAATAGCTCACTTCTGGTTGCCGTCCGCGTCTCAAAAATGAGCGTTCTTAAGGTCATTTTATTTTTTTTTACATCAATTCCGCTTAATAAAATATCGGGGCACCCCTACACGATGAAAAATACAGCAGAATATTGAAAAACGTCTCTGAAAACACAAACGGCCCGCCAAAAACTAAACCGTAGACACACACAGTTTTACAATAACCGGTATCACTTCCAGTATCGTTGAATCTGACTCCGGCCTCTCGCTCACTTAATTACTGATTGCGTATTTTAATAGGATTCTATTAAACAAAATGGTAATTTTAACTGTTCAGTCAAGCGCAAATGAGTTTAATTAATTTGTATACTACTTGAAAGTGTTCCACATTTCAAAAAGCATTCTCGCTGTACAGATGACATTTAACTGTAATCCTATTTAAGAGCTTTGCGTGTGTATTTCTTCTACCACAGAATTTTATAATAAAATAATATTACAGAGCGTTAGCATGATTCAATACTCGTTAGTATTAAATAGCTATAAACAAACAGCAGAAACATGCACTAATGTAATTTAAATATTTCCTGCCCGACTGAAATCTGTATACTTCAGTATACAGATTTCATTTGAATATCAGTTTTGCTCTAATTTTAGCACGGTCTTTCCGCGCGAGTAAGCCATGCCACAAGACATAGATGGGGTTCACTTCACTAATGTCCAGTTGCGTTCACGAACGTCCAAGAATGCATTATGAACTTGAAATGTCGCTCATGCTGACGCTATGAAAGTCATTCCAAAATCCAGTTTCCACTTGTTCCTCAAGTTCTCGCCATTAACGCTTCCTTTTCTTCTTGGCAGAAGAGTTCCCTGAGCTTAAAGTTTCTTAAAGTTCTTCTTCGAGTATGAATCGAACATTAAAATATACAAACAAACCCACTCAAGCGTGCGGCAATATTATACATTTTTAAGATACATAGCTCCTCATTAGGGCAGTTTTCAATTGACTGTCTTAAAACCAAAGCCAAACCAATTACGCCAGTTAGACTAATCAGTCGAGTCTCCAAACGTACTGAAACCAAAACCAAATTAATTGCCTAAATACTTTCAACACTCATATAAAAACTGATTTTAACTAACCAATTTTAACCGAGTGATCATAATTATTATGTAAAACATATCCGTAAACACCGGCGAATAAGCCGCACGTTTTCGCTCAAAATTTTCGTATCAAATCAGGGATACGGCTTATCTGTGAGAACATCTGGACACCATGCCGTAAATTTGCATAAATGAACACTTTTCAGCGAAAATTTTACTCTCTGTAGAGACCTGTGTAAAGCAAAATAATAAGAACTTCATAGAACTATACCACAGTACACATTGATCATTGCTTTTGCGAGTTTTTCGGCTCCTTAAAAAGCTGTTTCTGTGTGAACTTACGTAATGATTATACCTTCTTCGTAAAAAGAGCTTTTAACCAGTTCAACGTTGCATTTCTTGAGCAGGTAAACGTCACTCGGTAGGGAATCTCAATTCTGCCCCAAAGTTGTTTACAGCTGTTTACAGTGTCGACGATGCCGCTTACTTCGACAAAATCGATCCACCACGAGCGAGAAATTACCCCGGAATTACCATGCTATTCTCGAGCAATCGCGGGGTAAATGGCTGACCATTTCTTCGCCGTTCAAAAGTTTGACGGCAAATTTGTCGAATTGATCATGATCATTGAACGTCCTTTTGCATTGAGAGAACATTGATGTGTCTTTTACGAAAAATCTTCTCGTCTCCAGCACTCCGTCTCCAGATCAAATGCCTGGTTACTAAGCTAGGAACAAAGCAAAACTTTCATCGTGTGTTGTTGTACGTAAATTCTATTATATGGAGAAATGGACAGGAATGAAAACTGCTGGATTAAAAATGCCAGATAAAGATCAATTTTATGTCAAAGTCAGATTTTCATACCATTAGAAAGCTAAAATTATAGGTAAGAGTTTTAGTATTCTCTGTTTTAGATGGTAGTGAATTAATACGTGGGTTGATGCGTCAGTGATGCGTGCAAGAAACTTGAAGAAACAATGCATATACATGTAAGACATCTTTCTTAAGATTCCACTTTTGGGGTGCGGCTCATCTGCGAATGCGGCCTATACGCTGGTGTTTACGGATCAGTAACACTAGTGATGACGTCATCAGGCCACTCGCATAGTCATGTGACTAATTCTGAAAAATGTAAAGGCTAGTACTTTGTTGCTGTTTTTTCCATTAATTTCATATTTTAATTTTAATCCAATAGATTTTGTTTCATCTTAAAAAGGTAGAGAGAATTTCAAATTCTTGAAAAATGCGTAATTTTCTGGAAAGAGGATGATTTCGCCAGGAGCCATAATCAGGGACAGAGACCGTAAGTCTTGGGATGCGCGCGGAACCATGATGTGGGATAATTTTTCAATTATAGAACAAATTGCGCCATCCTGACGTCATATATCCACGCTGATCCACGCACGTGTCGTGGACTCTCACGTGAATGTTGTCACGTTGCGTGATCAAATCGTGAGAGTTGCGAGATTCTCTTGCCGATTTTTCACAGAGATGGCAGGGAATAAAGCAGAGAAGAAGAACCAGGGCTCTTCTATGCACTTTTATGCTCTGATTTATGCTGTATTCACATATTTTCAGCTAATTAATCAACCTTAAACATATTCAGAAACTAGACAGTTATATGAATTCGATGTAAGCTTACGTTTTCACACCAAAGTGCGAAGTCCAATTTGTCATGTTTTAATTACTAGCTGCATGTGCATTAAAAAGAGTACATGCAGACATATTCATGCTTGCATGTACCCTTTTTAATCAACAAAACAAAGGATCAAATCTCCTGAGTATCATCACATGATCTGTATTGGGAAAACAAAATGTACAAGCGAAAAAGGTCTATTCTTGCTTTTCACGAGACGTCACAGATTATGCAATTTGATGATCCGCCATGTTGGTGCCCCTCGAAGCGTGTGATCACATGTAAATAGAGGGAAATATGGGCCATTTCTAAATTCTTTGCTGGTGATCTCGCGACCTCTCAATGGATTTTGGACTCGAAGACGACTCGGAAAAGCTCAGCAAAGCTATCCCAGTGCTTTCAGGTTACGTGGAAGGACTGGGAACTCGAGTTAAAGAGCGATATTTGGCGAAAATATCTGTTATCGGAGTCGACCCGGCCAGCATCCCGAAAGAAATTTAACGGGGAATGCTTGGATATTTTTTGGTCTGGAAGCGAGCCATTAAACGAAAACAAAAATTCAAGGCCTTCAAAAGTTTGAACGCCTATAATCAAATGGTTTCGGGGCTCGTTCAATCGGTGATCATGAGAGGAAAGCTAATTCGCGAAAAATACTACGTCGTGGCCGGCAAAGCCGCGTTCGACACTCATAGGCTATGAACGAACCTCCTGTTTATATCTGGATCGTAATTTTGATGTAGTGTCTCGTGAATCTATACAGATTTTACATACAGGTTCTTCCCATTGGGTGTGTGTCAGTAATATTGGCTGCCAACCCTTTGATGTAAATTTATATGGCAGTCTCTATCAAGATGTCATATGCCAGGAAGTGGCAGATCATTGAATATTTAACGAATGATCTTCTAGGTGGTTGTTTGAATTCACTCAATTATATATGCACCAGTTCAACAGCAAAATAATGGTAATGACTGTGGCATTTTGTCATTGCATTTGCCTCCTATTTTGTTAATGGCAGAGACCCTAGGCAGGTAACCTTTGATCCCTCAAGAATGTGTTCACATTTGGCTGAATGTCTGAGAAATGGGAATATGAGCAATTTCCCAGTATTTTAGGAGTAACATGGACAAACCTAGTCCAAAAATGAAACTTGTTTATTTATAAGATGCAAGAATTCATATAAACAAATTAGTCATATATCCAAGGGCTGGATGACCATATCTTTTGTTGTAAATAGGCTCAATAGAATTTGAGATTCTACATATCACAGGAAAAAAGGGTGATTACTAAAGTGGTATATTACTGGTAAATATTTGGTATTTATCTAATTTTTACAAGATAGACTAATGAAATCATTTGCCCTTTTATTGGGAAAATGGAATCAATACCAAATTTGCATAATGGGATATTGTCTGGTGCTGGTCTAACTGACATTTATAAATTTAAATACCAATATTTTATCAATGGCATACTACTTGGGAAATAAGTTCTTTTTCTGTTTGCATGAGTTGCTTGATAGTATGCAAGTTTTTTTTATTTTTTTTTTTGGGGGGGGGTGGGGTGGGTGGGGGGTGTGAATGGTGCAAGTTGTTTACTGGAAAAACCTGGGGAAGTTTCACTCACTGGTGAGTAACAATGCTGGTTGTACAACATATCTCATGCCAATCCTTAGCTTTTGCTATCAATCTGCTACTGGAAATGGAAGAGCGATTTACAATTTACAAAACTGTTTTGCATCCTCTATAAATTTACTGATATCTTCCCCACAAACCATTAATAATTTGCCCTGAATTATCTTTGACATTCTTTGAAGGAGGTGGTGGAGAGAGGGAGATTGGAAAAATGAAGCAAAAAAAATATTATCAGCCTTGAAAATACTATAAGCTAATTTATTTTTCCATTTCATTTGTCTGAATTATGTTAGTTAAGTTAGAGGGTTTTTCCATAAAATTTACAGGTTTTTTTTTTTTTTTTTTAAGTAATGATTTCCTTTCTCACTCTATCACATATGATATTATTATTGTTTATAAATATTGAATATATAACATTGCCTGGAACACATATAAATAGCAGAGGCATGTAAATATTTTCTTTGCACCAGCACATGTAAAATGAAAATGCATAACACGAAGATGAAAAATTTTAACTTGAAATGGGCCATTAAGCCGTAGCTTCATCAGAACAATTTTTTACATTCACGCGCGCTATTATTGTCCATATGCGGACAGACACATGAATTTGAAATTCATGCAAAGCGTCAGATAGCGAGAGCGGGCAATTCGAAAATTTGTTATCGTAAAAAACAAATTGATGTCAATTTTTAATGCGTCTG
>JAHPZR010049400.1:0-2500 GCA_019787425.1 Platygyra sinensis | reverse complement strand
GCACTTGGCGGCTTGTTTCAAATAAATTCAAAAACATTGAAGGCAATAACTGATTATGATAATAAAACATGAACTTAGAAGTCTTCTGTGGTTGGTGATTCTCAAATCAGTTTGATATAGTGTCGGAGACACATTTGATCTGCGATATTGTCGGCTGTGAGCTGTGGTTGACTTTACTTAGCTCGCTGCTGTGCCCTGAAACGGACAGGAATATACGCATCAGAAAGCAAGGTTATGTGTTTATTTTATCTGATTTTGAGAAGTGATGCTTTGATGTTTCATTCCTGATATCAATCAGTGTGTCAACATTTATTTTTACACTGGGAAAAGTTGAATTCTTTTAAATAAATTAATCTCAGAAACATTTTGTTTATTGGGTTTGTTAAATTCGAGATAAAGCAATGGTTCACGGCTTACCAAGACCAATTTTGTGCGTGGTTTAGTCTCGCTCGACTGCCGCCTGAGACTACTCGAGAACTTTTTCTGGATCATTTGCGTCAGCTATATGTATATATTTCGAGTTTGATTGGTTCAATGAATTTTCTGTGTCCTTTGTAATTGACCAGAGCCATGATGAATTTGGTTTTAGTTTTACAACACTTGACTGAAATAGCTTCCAAGTGCCTACGAGTTAAACATCTCGGTAGACGTCTTGGTAATTAATAGTGAGGTTAATGCAAAAGGTCTGTTCGGTAACGATGGACAGGAAAAGGAAACAAATTTAGAATTTATTGCACACTTGGAATCTTAAACCAGTAGTGGTTAACTAGCGGGCAGTAGCTGAGAAAAGTTTAACTGTTTGGGCAAGATTGTTGGAGAAAGCAACGTAAGTTAGGTGATTCCTCAGAAATAAAAGCTGTCGATTATTTTTTTTTTTTTTTACCTAGCAATTGGGAAGCATGCCCCCGTTATCTATCGAAAGTTGCCCATGCGCAGGTTTCACTGCGGTACGAAGCACGCAAAAGCCACACGGAGTTCATGGCGTTAGATTATTTCGATCTCATTTAGCCTGCGAACAGGCTCCCAGCGAGGTCGGAAAAAAAAATTCGGCGAGCGAGTGGAAGTCGGAGCGTCGTGACTCCGCGAGCGAAGCGAGTGGAACGCGGGGGAGCCTGTAGACATTGTTTTCAATGTACCGTTCCGCCCCTTGGTGATTAGCCTGTTACATATCTGTCAAGGAGGTAATTAAACCTGTCAAAATTGATGGGCTTCCCCGCGCAGATGAATCGGCTTTTTATAACAATCTACCGCAATGATGGTAAATAAAGTAGACAGGCCAAATTAAATTTAATTTAAATTAAATTTAAAAACACGACTCCAACGAGAAAAGGAGAAAACTACAGCCGTTAGATCGTGCTAGGCGGCAAATTTTAAGGGGTCTACAATCAGAACTATAAAGCCGACCAATGGCATATACAATACGCAACACAGTCGACAGACTTGCGCGCAATGAGTTAAATTTAAATCCTGTGGTACTAGAACAATCAAAGGAGAAATAAACCTAAACATCGAGCTCCAGGAACATAAGCTCGATCAGATACCTGCAAGAAACATTAGAATTTCTCTAGACAAGCCTATAGCTTTCTCGAAGTAAACCTACGGCGTCTCCGAAGGAAAACGTAGGAGGCCAAATATGACACCCGTGGTAAGAATCTACCTACTTGCAAACAGTTTTAATCATAGCCGGGCCCTGCGTCACAATATAGAATGCGAGTAAGCAACACGTTCACTGTAAATGTCATATTTTGTCCCTTAAAAGCAAATACGTGGAGACTTCAAAACAAATCTTGCAATAGAAATGAGCAGAAGCTTATCACTTAGAAGCGTTTAACCCTGGTTCAATGCTGCCGATTATTCCGAACCAATCAAATTTAACTTCCTAATATGGAGCAAGGGCTCTCGCGTGGATATGTCATATTCGCGCGGAATACACGCGAACTCACGCGGACTTCACATGACTCAGGGCGCAGTAATGGCGGACACGAGTTGCGAATTGGGAATAGATTGTCGTTTCTTGATCGATATTTGCACTCATCATGAGAATCAAACGAACCTTTTCTAGGAGCAGCTAATGTCCGCCATATCTAGGCCAGTTATTTGCCGAGTCTCAAGTGCAGGTAAGCATTTTATGTTATCTTGAAAACGTTTGTTAAGAACACGAGCTCAACATGGATATCTTTTTGTCGATTGAGGGATATCAAGGATCAGTTTTGAGGATTATTTTTTCGTGATGCTTTATTGCGATAGTTGACCTCTAAGAAAATATGACTGTAGGAGGGAGCTTTTACCTTGATTTGTCAGATGTTCGCGGCATTTCGCGGTATTGACTGTTTTCACGATCCCATAATACATCTCGTTTACCCCCCAAAATTTTTACATAAGCATTGTTTTCAATTTCTCTTGAGACTTACAAGCGTCCCAAGAGAGGTTAAAACAATTCTTATGTAAAAATTTTGGGGGGTAAACAAGATGTATTATGGGAACGGTGAAAAAAGCGAAT
>JAHPZR010049398.1:22500-25636 GCA_019787425.1 Platygyra sinensis | reverse complement strand
AAGTAGTAGTAGTAGTAGTAGTAGGTTCGAACTGAAAGGCGATAGTTAAGAATACGTCCCTTAGATAAGACATAAAAATACAAATCTAACAGAATAGAACAAACATAATAGAACTAACGAGAGCATAGCGTGAAACAGACGTGACGATTGATACTTGAAAATAAACTGAGGCGATAACAACTCCTGTCGTAACAAACGAAGATATCAACGGCTCTCTTGTAAAACAGCTAAATATAGCGTGAAAGAATCACAATTTGGCAATCATATGACAATTGGCCTAAGTAACTTGACATAAGCCTTAGATCTCGTGAAAGCGATTTCACGGCAATAAAACCTAGATACTAAATGAAGCCTTTCGTGATAACGAAAAGACTGACAATAAGCAACTTAGCAAATAAAAACTTACGTACTTTGGTTGACGACTCGCACCAAAGAGCAGCAGAGTGACAGTGAAAAACACTTGAAATAGCGGTAGCTTGGGGTAACTTGGGGATCCTCTGATCGTAGCACGGTAGCGGTGTAACTTCACTAACAATCTCTGACTAAAACTAAGTTGCGCTTCGTGTTTTATTGCCTATGATGCGTGAAAAAACTAGGGCGTTGTGACGACGAGAAACGTGGCGCCCACAATAAAGACTATTTCCTAGCGGCAAAACTTCCAGAACTATTGGATACGTGCGAAATCACGATTCTATGAAAGCTTTGATTTTGAAATCACGTACTTGGCTGGAATAATAACTGATAATAAATCAGTAGGAAGTTACATAGGAAATTAATAAACGATAGGCGTTTCAAAACTAACACGCATAATTCACCATAACCAGCTGCTGTTTACCAAATTTGGAAAGAATCTTCGTCATATTGAATCAATGACGTCAAAAGTACAGCCTGCTGAAAATTATTGAACCAAAACTCCTTTAAGAACGTGGAAATATTTTGAATGAATAATAAAGCAATTATTGAATTCGGCTTTCGTAGGATATGAAGAATTCTGCAGATCTTGGAGGGTGTTATCGACCTCGGCCTTCAGCCTCTGTGGATAACAATCTCCTTGATCTGCAGAATTCTTCATATCCTACTCAGCCTCATTCAATAATTGCTAAATACCAGAAAAACGAAAAACGCAAATTGTATTAAGGAAAAAATTGAACATATAATTATGCACGCATTGTGTAGTGGCAAGTAAAGTCCGTTATAAACACAGTACAGCACCATGATGTAAAAACAGGATGAAAACACATTGATCATGTGAGCTCAAAACATAGAACTAGGGACCTTTGTAATGCTGTTAATACAGTGTTTCGGTTTCTTTCAATCTTTCATTTTCATATTGATTGTCTAATTGTCTGCAGTTTAAAGATTTGAAATACATTTCTGATAAGCTGAGAAAATATTTAAGCCACTGACCATTTAAAAATAAAATTAAATAATATGTATGATATATTGGATATTTTATTGATACGTCAACATTCATTTTCTTTTATCAAGCTCTGGATTTGTCCACCTTAAACATTTCACCATGACCCGGTACTATCCAGTCTGCTATCTCCAGCACTCTTTTTCTGCTTTCCCTTTGTTTCTCTGGGAATTCACTGAATTCCTCCCACAAACTGTCGTCCCCTTCATGTTCAAACACATCCCCACAGATGACAACAGTTCCATACTCCGTGTCTCTTACCACAACGCTAACATCCCCATGGGTATGTCCCGGTGTAGTAATAACTTGGACATTCTCGCGATCAATGCAATAGGGTGCTCCTTTGTTAAAGTTTTCTGGTGGATCGACGTAAACATCATGTTCTTGCAGAATATCATGAGACACCATGAGAATGGCGTTGGAAAATAGGTTCAAGTTTCCCACATGATCGACATGCCCGTGGGTGCATACAACGTAGTTCACCTCTTCTGGTGCAATATTGTGTTCCTTCAACTTTTCGAGCAGACGCTGCTTATCTCGTGGGCTTCCAGTGTCAACGAGAATTTTCTTATCCTTCCCAGTAACTAAAGTGCATGTTCCATTTGCTCTATACTTTTTCTCGGTATCCGTGTAGCTGTAACCTTCGAGTAAAACCGAAACTTTGTACGTACATGTTTCTTCCGCCATGCAAGAACTGATGGTCATAAACAGTGGAAGCCTCGTGGAAGCCTGGTTACTTATTTTGTGAAAGCCGCTGACCAGATTTGTGCAGGCGCAGGCTTATCATTTATCGACGAGGATCGGAGGAGATCGACGACGGGATGGACGACGATGTTGAGCTGTTTTGTTGAGAGAAAAGTACTGTCTACCTGATAAAGTTCCATTAATAGACACCGGTATGTCAGGTAGCGAGCAAGAAGGTAAAGGAGAAGCTAAAATGGTTTCAATCCCCTTGTCGTCAGACGAAGAGACACCAGCTGGTTAGTATGTAGTTGCTCAAGGCATTGCTCAGTTCAGTTGGGAATTTTTGCAGATCTTCGAGGTTATTTCTATAACTTTAGCTGTAAAATCTGTTTTCTTTGTTGTAATTATACTCTGTTTAATAGCACTGTAAGGCTAAGCTTCTTTGGTGTTAGTTGTATCACAGTGCTCGCGTATACAAACAAAAGACAATTTTTGTCACAACAATTAAGCTTAAGCTAAACTGCTTATTTCAGTTCAGTGAAGTAATCTGGGTTTTTTATGCATCTGTTCTCTACATACAGCTGAAAACTGATGTTTGACTTCCATCGTGACATTTTCAAATTCCAAGTTTTCTGAAGCACCAAGGCAACCTTAGCTTGTTGAATTATGAATTACAATCCACTTGATTTTTGTTTTGGTCTTTTTTGTGTTTTGTTTTTGTTCTTGGCCTGCCTTGTACTTTGCCCTTGATGAATGGGGATTTTTCTCATGCAGACTAGCAACAGCCCTAATTGTTAGCCCTTGCTTCAGTTGACAAGCCGGCGCCATTGGCATATGCCATATGCATATGCAGTCATGCATGCTTTACCACAATCAAGATTCCTTTTGAAATTTGATTTTAGGGGCAGCTAGCCATCATGCAAGCCAACAAGGTTACAGCCATGCAGAAAAAGATGCTAGCATTAAAGGTATTTTGGAATCTATAGTTGGTTTCTGCATTGTAAATGGGTATCCACCTTTTAGGGGCTCCATTTT
>JAHPZR010049398.1:5000-17500 GCA_019787425.1 Platygyra sinensis | reverse complement strand
CAAAGTTGTCCAGATTCCCATGTACATGTATGGCCTGTGGACAGGTGCTTTAATTAACAATTAGATAATGAGCTTGAGATTTCTATGAGGTGATAGTCGGCCTCATCAACTATTGCCTCATAGAAACCGAGAGTGAATAATCTGATTCTTTTAGTAGAATTCGAACTGTCCTTGGAAAATTTGCAGTTGTTTACGTGTGTACCCGCTTTTTCAATACTTTCAAGTTTTTAAAGTCAAAAACCGGTAAATGTGCTTCTTTTAGTCTTCTCAGGAATTTAGTTACCTGTTTTCATCTAAAATTCCTTCCAAAACTTCTAATCGGATAAACTATAAAAACATCGCATTTCGTGGATGACCGGCAGCCACTGTACTCTAATTCAGAATTAGACCCTTCGCCCTCAAGGGCTACGGGTCAATAGCCCATGAGGCGAAGCCAAATGGGCTTTTGACCCGTGGCCCTTGAGGGTGAAGGGTCTAATTGTTTTGTATCACCCAACTAGTCGCACAGAAAAGGCAATAATAAAGTTAGCAAATGCAAGTTGAAGAAATATTTATTTGGGGAAAAAAACGAAAGAAAAACTGGCGAATTTCGCTACTTGATGACTATTGCTAATAGTCCCCTAGTAGCATAGCCAATCAAAATGCAGGATTTGCATTAGTCCACTAATTGGTTGATACTAATGGGTGATAGTATACGAGTAGCTCAGCCATTCAGATTGCAACATTTGCATTAGTATACTAGTAGGATTCTACTAATCGAGAGACTTGTTCACACTTTAAATTCCTACTTTGTGCTTGCTGTATGGGTTGTTTACTTGACCCCTAGCATTGGCAAGTAATTGTTTTTGTACAACATAGGTCATATTAACTATGTAACAACTTTGAACTGTCATTCTATAACTAAAGGTACTTGGACAATACATAGAAAATTTGATGTCTGCATCAAGTGTATTTCAACCAGCCAACCCTGACAGCAAGAAAAGGTGTGTTAAGTATTATGTCATCAGCATTGTTTGTGTCTCCTATGCAATTTTAATGATACAGATTTAATCAAGCCTATAAGCTGAGCTCCTGATTATTATACATTGACCTGGCTTGAGCCTGCAATCCAATTGTACCTGGGCAGTGGGCAACTTCAAACAGGTCATGTGACCTCATTGAGCTCTAAACATGAGTCCATGATATCGTTATGTGATACTGGTCAGCAGGTACCTTGTTTTAACAGGTGTAAATTGAACAGTGATGAACAATGAAAATTCTCATGATGTAGTAGTAGCCATAGTAAATTGCTGGGAAAATCAAGAAGAATTCAAGTAATATTATTTGTTACAATCAGTAATATGACCTCTTTTCAGGCCCAGTCCATCCAAGCCAGGAGCAAAGAAAGGAGAGAAAAGATGATTTGTTATTTGCTTATAAACAAACTTTCTTGTGTATACCGCTGGTGAATGTTACAGACTTAAATCAATTATCGCACCAATGCCATGACAGTTACCAGTTAATATTAGAGAATGAAATGGGCCCGGTTACCTTTTTGTCAGTTTTTGCTATATGTTAGCAAGAAAGCAATGAGTTTACAGCTTTTAGTGCTTGTTATTGTAAATGTATTTTCATGTTTTAGAGTGAATTTACCTGTTATTGAAACACAGGTCTAAATGTATTTATTTCAAATAAAAAATAAGTGCTTTGTACCTTTAGTGTTGTTTTCCAGAGGGTCTCTGAAATAAACAAAGCAACAGACACTCTTTCTATAACATACTAAAATTCTGGTGAAGTCCCCTCCTCTTAATAAGCCCATCTGAATGTAAGTGAAAAACTTTTCCCAATAAACTATTCCCTAGTTTGGGAAGTCATTTAAAAACAGATTAAAGCCACTAATTAAACTTTTAAATAAGCGTGGCTACCCTTACAATTTATCTTATGACATGCAAATGGAACTCTTTTTAACATGTGATTACATGTAGTTTCTGGCTGTGTGCAAATGCTATTTAGACCTTTTTTGTTGTTTTGCTAAACCAGACGCAAGATATCAGGGACGCTTATGACACTGTTGCATATCAAAACCTTCCCAAAAGTAGTTTTTTGTGTCACCAGTTATTACGTATTTAAAAGATCTTCATAATTATTTTTGCTTTGTGTGTGTAAAGGCAAATTGTGAAGCAATTTAAATGTGTGAAGAAATATTTTCATCTGTTTTCAGAAACAATGCTGACATCAGCATTTTTTTTTCGACATTCAAGTCTACAATTATCTCTACAGAGGTTCATATGGGGAGGCTCTGCCTTGAGGTTCAACTCCTTACAGAAAAGGTACCCCTTTCGAATACCTTTATTTGACCAAATGTACCCCTTTAACATGCTTTTATAACTGGCCCGTATTATGAATAAAACGGTAAAAAAGAAAATTTCTTGCCATTTTCATTTTAATTAGTGCTTAAAAGATTGAATGGTGTGCAGGCATACGATGCGTCTGTTAGAAATATTTTGATTATAGGTCCTGAACGACAGAATTCCCAGTACCCTTTCATATACCCTTGGTTGTGAAATACCAACTTCTTAAATACAGAAGCCTGAAAAAGGTACCTCTTTCGGGCAGATCCTCTCCGTGTTTGGCATTATAGGGCGTGTCCCCCTGGGGTACATCACCATCTTTAGAATTAACCGTGCTCTTTGAAATTCTGCCATTAGAAGAAATTAAATGAAATTCTGCCATTAGAAGAAATTAAATGAATGAATGAGTGACTGACTGACTGAATGAATGAACGAACGATCGATCGAACGAACGAACGATCGAACGAACGAACGAACGAACGAACGAACGAACGAACGAACGAACGAACGAATGAATAGAAAACGGCTTAGAAGATTTTTGGGGTGTTTATAAGCACTCATTTTTTAAGAATGTGTTTTTCATACAATGCTAGATATGAAATTTTGTAGTGTAATCTTACAACGCGTCCAAGTCATTTTATCTTTCATCCTCTCTATATCCCCAGACAAGGAATTCCTCATCTAGCCTCAGTCTTAAAACGGCGCAATCGTAGAGTTCTCGTACGCACACAGTCGGCGTGAAGCACTGGGTTCCATAAATATGAAGTATTTTAACTCTCTTCGTATTCATTCTTCCTTAGTAAAAACTAGAGCTTTAATAACTGAAATGTTTTCAAAAGGTCTTGATAGTAGCAAATAAGAAAAGGATTTTAAGAAAACGACAAAGCGTCCGAGATAAAAAAAAAAAAAACACTTCGACAGAAAGTTCTGTCATCAGGAGAGTTGATGGATCCCATTAAGACTCTCGTTGATATTGCTTAAGGGATTAATAACACCCTGTTAGGGTTTCACGAGGACATCACTAAGCTTATGGATATCCTTTAAAAGAATCTTTTTCCGGTTCATTTAATTGAAAGGGTTATAAATCGTTACATTACTGGGACCCAAAGCAATCATTGTCCCCAGGGTTCCCTTCCCACCACTTCACCTACATTTACTCTAAGTACCCTAGATAGGTCATCTTTCTGTTATTACTCCAAAAAAGATTCGCCATTTCATCAAGCGCCATTGCAATGACTTAGATATCAAACTACAGTTGAACCTCCCGTAAGCAACCACCCAAAATGTCAAGCCAAGACGGTCGCTTCTGGGAGCTGGTCACATACCAAAGCTTAGATAATGACGGATAAAAATTCTTCCTCGTTGGATTGTAGTAGCTGCCGAGACTTGACCCATGCGCCAATGACGATGCAATGTTTTACTCAAGTAAGAGTCAATTTACAGAAAAAAAAATCCGGCTCTTCCCGCATGCAATGAGAATTGAATTTTGGTTTCTTGCATTAGCCAGAAATACGATTATGTTGCAATTAAGACCTTTATATTATCCATTTTCGCCCCGTACTCTGTCAAAAAAAGGTGGTCACATGTTTGGTTCTGATAGACCCTATCCCTGGCGAGCTCCGTTAATGTGTAATTTTGCAAGTTTGTAAGTGCGGGTTGTATAGTGCCTGTTACGTCGGCGAAACGGTCCGGCCAGTGATAGGTACGCAGCTTGCATTTTCAAACATCCTGCAAAATTCTGAACATTGCTGCGCCTTGTGTTCAGCGGATCGTTTTCATGTTTTGCATCACGCCTCCACCAGTTTTCAAGTTAACATAAAAGAGGCTATTCATATTCATAGAGAACAACCCTCTGCGAATCAGCAATCTACACCATGTTAATCTAAAACTATCTTTTTAATTCTCACTTTCACGCTTTGCTTCATTCTGTTGTAACTAGTTAATACATTTAGATTTCAACTTATTAAAAATTGAGCTTCCATCACTTTGTACTGTACTTGGATAAACTGTGAATGACAAAAGTTTCAATCGAAACATGTTTTCCGGTGGCGGATTTAGGGGAGGGGCACACCCCCTCCCTTATTTTGAGTAAAAAAGAGGAAATCACAGAAGGAAGAAGAGCAGGTAAGGCAAGCAAAACAAAACCAGGTCTCCCTTAGCTCAAGGTCTGGATCCGTCACTGTTTTAAAAACTCAAACGCTTTGTCGTTTTAATTTCTTAAAAATCTAACTGAAATGTTATTTTCACTTTGTCGCATAATTGTACTAGCAGTACGGAAGTCAAGTTTATATGGAACATACGACCTCTCATATTGTTGCATAGGATCATGCAAATGGTTTCACTTAAATTCTGGCTTTTTAAAACGAAAAACAAAAAAAAAAAACAAAAAAAATTTTTTTAAAGTTAAAAGTCTGAATTTCTAAGCTAACAATTCCATCAGTGAAGTTCATCGTCTTTTCAGTCATGGTCTGTACATTGGACAGCAAACCTCTCTGGAAGAACAATTTGCACAAATCAGATATTAATTAAAAAAAGTTATAAACATCAATTAGCAATCAACATGTAGGCTGAGCTATTGTTTCACCCAGATAAAGAAGTAACAAAGGATCAAAGAAACTGGGAAAGTAGAATTAAACTTCCTGAAGGCTAAAAAAAGAAAACACTTTGTTGACCATTTCCAGTCGATATGAAAAATACCCTACAGCCGACCACCTAAGTCAAAGCATAAAATAGGCACAACCACATTATTAAACTCCAAAACCTTTTTAGCACTCCTTTGAAGGATTGATTTATATGGACTGGTTTACACATTGACACAATTTTACTGTAGACTGGCTTACCGGCCAGGTGCTTGAAGTGACCCTTGGCCTTATGGACCACTTCAATGCTTTAATACAGTGTTGAAAAGCCAGTGACAACCCTCATGTGTTTTTGACAATACGACTGAGTGTTTGGATGGATGGACGACGTTTATTATCGGGACTATATTTACCTGCCAGCACTCCGCGGTATCGATAAACAAGGTTATTTGGGTCTGTACAAGGCACTGGCTGTCTGCCTGAAAAAACAACGTTTATCAGCAGCTGCTTGGTGAGAAAGGTTAATCAAAGATACTTGTGCTTACGAAACAGGACTTTTTCTTATTGTTCCAGTCTATCAATAAAGATCACTATGCTATACTTTATCGTCTCCTTTGAAAGCAAACGGCATATATCATATATTAGTTTTACCGTCCGAGAATCCCTTGATTCTCGTACGGTAAACAGTCATGGAACAATTCCAACAATCATGGAATTCTGCATGAAACTAGGTGCGTGGTTACAATCTTGCATTCAATTCATTTATGTCGCTGGCAAGTCATGCTTGAATTAATTAATTCACATAGGATGTAGGATGTAGGATGCATAGATTTATTAACATGCATTGCAAGGTGATTTTAATAAACCTTTTCTTGCCCCTTACAAGATTTTCAGGCTTTTTAGTAACTTTGTTAAGTAAAAATTAGCGATCATTGGGTCTTTTTAGTGCCATATTAGGTGATGCTTTCTCTCTTGGATCGCTAACTTCGCTAATTTTCGAGTTGTGAGAATCCACTAAATGGCATTTATACTAGGCCGTGTTTATCCATCGAATATTTGAACAGCTCCACTGTAGTATAAAGATTAATTCTGAAGTAACCCTCGAGCAGACTGCCGCTTTAGGCCCAACCCAGTGCATACGACTATACCCTGAGAATTTAGGCATACAGAGCTTAAAAACAAAACAAAGACAAGATTTAAGACGCTTCGTAAAAAGGTTGCTATCAAGAGACCTATATAACGTAATAAAATAATAACATCTTT
The DNA here is from genome assembly GCA_019787425.1 of Platygyra sinensis. Lineage (NCBI taxonomy): Eukaryota > Metazoa > Cnidaria > Anthozoa > Scleractinia > Merulinidae > Platygyra > Platygyra sinensis. The sequence goes on along the minus strand of JAHPZR010049398.1, from coordinate 11,328 downwards.
TTGGGGGGCAGTTGCAACGGTTAAACGCTAGACAAACAACACCTTCGTCACTTCTGTTACCGGAAGAAGTCATTTACTGGCATTTACATCACGCAAATACAAAATCAACCTTATCCACACGCTAACCTATCGATGCTTCCGTATTTGCTCCACCGCTTCATTGTTACACTGATCCGCTGTCGAGGATCTCAAAAGACTTTTTCTGATTAATGGCTACCTTTAGGGCATCATCACTTTTAATATTAATGATGTCCTTAACAAGAACAAGCCAAATGAACCCGTTGCAACTGTCCCCCCAAAACAGATGTTATTAATTTATTACCTTATATAGGTCTCCATGGCAAGCTTATTACTAAGCGTCTAAAATTTGGTGTTAATCGTTCCTACTCTTTTTTTTAAAACAAAGACAACTGCGGGTACATTTACCTGTACAATCATTTGGCAATAGTGCATGACTAATGTAAGAAGTCATGTATACAGAGCGGGAATAAGAAGAAAGCGTACATGTACAATATTTTACCTGCCAACAGTATTTGCAGGCAAATAAGCTTATCAGTAGATTCTGTGAAATCCGGCGAGGAGTTCTTAAGTTGGCTGAGGACAAAAGGCTTCCCAGTACAAACTAAACGAGAACCCTTCTCAGACGCCAACTGAGCACTGATACCTTACTGGAGGAAAAGTGCTTACGCAACTTGCAACTGATTGTGGCGTAAAATTTACAGGCCGGAAAGAACAGTGAAGTTGTTAGCGCAATTGAATTCACGTAGCTGTCGCCCACCTCTCGCTCAAAAAAGTTGAATTCTTCCAAGTTTGATCAAGCCTTGCGATATGCTACACAAAAGCTACGAGGTTGGACCGATCAGTGCTCAATGTGCCCTACGATTTACCTTCTTCGTCGTCTTGTTCTACTGGTTCACGATTCTCATCTCTCACGACCATCTGGCTCGCCGCGATGTTGTTCCAAATCCACGAAAGAGGAAACCTAACCAGTAGCGTAAAAACTTGAATAACTAAGCGATACCAGTCTCGAAAACCTGGCATTTTCTTGAGCAGGTCGATCGGTGAAAATATTTTTACTTGCGAGTTCAATGTAGCGAGTTCCAGTACACTGCACCAGATTTACTGATGCCCCTTTACTACTATTGTCTAACTGAATTTGCATGGCGACGAATTTGACGAGGTGGAGCGTCACCTCTCCGGCGATTGTAGCTCGAGCTGATTGCCTACGTTGACTTTGCGCTGCTTAGAATCAAAGGGGAATGTACCCTGGTTGAGAAGCATGGTATTTATCGGACTACTTTGCGGTCGTATTCTGATTAGACGGAATTCTTAGCAAAGCATAGGTTTCAGGAGTTTTCAACAGCTAGCTACGCAACCGGCCATGCCATAATCCACGCGACAAGCCACGCGACAAGCCACGCTTGAGCGGAATTTGGAGAGACTGTATTTTTAATTTGCATGTGGCCCGGCGGTCGTTAATGGCTTATAGTTTAGTGAGCGGTGCAAGTCTATTTTTTAAAATCCAGTCATTCCAGTTCTTATTATATAGTTTTTGCAGGAAATGTAACAGTTGCCTCTCTCAGGCTTCGGGACTTATTTAATCAAGTTTTGTCAAAAGCAATATCAAAACCCGTGAACAGTAGCTCAAGTGAATTAAGGAAAGGGTCTCACTATATTTCACGCTTGGAAATTAATGCTTCAAATTGGGCCAACTTTTTTCAAACAAAAGTTCTCTGCGAGTTTTTATCCGATTCACTTCAAATCTTAGACAATAAAGGTTAGGTTAATGATCTAGGGAACTATGGTTTTAGATTTTTCGATTTCGATATTTTTGGCGGGAAAGTGACGTCATAAACTTTTAGTCAAATTTTTGAATTTATATTTTGTGAAATTTCATGGTACATGTTGAAAGTGTATCCTGAGAGAAGCTCAGAACCGAAAAAAAATCTTCAATATCTTAATTAAGTCCGGAGATATGGTAAAATAAATTTTAAGTAAATTCTATTTTTAGTAACAATTTGTGATATTGTAACAGCTCTATCTTTTGATTGAAATAAGATAAATTAGTAATTTCTTTTGTTTTAACGTTATTTAAGTGGGTTCTATCATCACAGACCATTAAATGTGCTTAAATGAGAAATTTATATTTTAACCTCATCTTTGTGACGTCATTTTCCCGCCAAAAATGCGCAAAATTAATGATCTAAAATAACCAAATGTTTTGTAATATTAATACCTGCCATTGTGCAACATTTCAGCTTAATACGATAAAAGCTTCAAAAGTTATTCAAACTTGGCCCAATTTTGAAGAAAAATTCCCAAGCGTGTTTTGGAGGGGGTGGTCTAATTTAAAATACATTTAAGCTAGCGCTTATAAACTTGTATAGGGTGAAGTATTTGAAAGAAGCTTTTTTATTTTTGGTTTCAAAAACTTTGCCTTTTGGTCACGTGACCTGCCACGCCCAGTTTTTTATATAAATTTGAATCCAAATTTACAATAGTTTGCAGTTGTAATCCTTGACTAATTTTGTTTTATGCTAATGGCTATTACCACCACGTTTAGAGAATTAAACGGGGTTTGAAAGATTTATTTCTTTTGTTTTGAATTACAACGTATATCCATTGGAGAGGGACTGGGACTAGGCAAAAATTGGAAATAATGACAAAAGAATATAACATTTTCAAAATCCCCGTTTAGAACGACATATAACCAGGTAAGGCAAAGGTTTTGGACGAAAAAACGAGAGTTTTCTAGTACGTTTACCTCTTGTAACTTAAGTGATCATATTTCTTTCAATTTAGGGCGTGGTCAATCACGTGACCACTTAAGTCGAGTAAATTGTCAGAAAAAAATCATTTTGCATAAAAACAAATAATTGGAAGACAATATTTTAAGAAAAAGACTAAATTTAGAAAAAATGTCCAAAACATCACACATAAGTGAGACCCATGCCTTAATTCAGGTGAGAGGTAAGGAGAATTTTGGAAAGCATCGATCAATAAGGAAACTGATATCGCATTGGCATAGCCGATAAACAATCAAATTCTCTCGATGCACTCTAAACATGTCTAAATAAATGCAGAGAAAAGAGGAATTTAAATGTTAATGTGACGTTCTAGCCTGGTCAACTCATCCAAGCTAGCAACAAAGTTAACGCCGGAACGTTCTTGAACTGATACTACTGTTGTAAAATGCTATAAACTACTCACCTTGAATTTTCAGCTAGTTACTTGTAAAAAAGTTTTTATATTTCAAAATGAGTTTGCTGGTTATTGAAACTCAGATCTTCATATATTAACAAATTTATTTTTTACAATTTTCCTTTTACTGCATATATTCATTAGTTTCCAATGGATTATTATGAAACTTAACATATTTGCTAAATTCGGCATGATACAATCGAGTGGTGGAGTTATTTTTTACAGGGGAGAGTTTCGGGTTGTACGCCGGCCGTAATTCCCGAGCTCCGTACGTATTTAGCTAAATTTCAACTTCAATAAGGACGAAACATAACATCCAGTCACTTAAAAAGGAAAACGATGACTTGAAGTGTAAACTTGAGACTCTAACCAAAGATTTCGAAGAGCTGAAAGACCTTGAGAAGAATGAGACAACAGCCAGGGACAGACAAGATAGCGTTTCTTCGTCACCGTATCATAAACTTGCATACAGCCAACAGTGACGAATACGATGACATGCAGGGAAAATTATCCAAACTTGGCAGAGATCTGTTAAATCTTTCGGTCAAAGCCAGCGAGGTATCTGACGCCGTCGAAGCGTTAAAGCAGTACGGCTACCAGTACAATTTAAACATCTGAATCATCTGACGACACAGCAAAGCTGTGTCGCAACTGCAGGTTCGACTGCAGTTTTTTCTTTTTTTAAAGGGGCACTGTCACGGTATTTAGCGTCATTTTACATTGCCGAAATATGTTCCTGCATCAATGGAAACCCAAAAATAATGATGCAGTTTTGTTACCCAGGACTTTATCACTACACCGAAACCATTTATTGCTGCCTATCACTTAGCATGGCAAGGATGGAAATGGATTGAAATTTGAAAAAAACTAGCCAGTTTTTTCAAATTCTAGAGCCATTCATTGAAAATATTGCCAGAAATTCATTATGGTTTGCTCTCTGAGCCACCATTCGTTTAATATGTTTCTGTTAGTCCATTTGAGCATTTTGGGAACGAGTTAAGGTACCAGGTAAAGATTTCAGCAACGAATGAAGCTGAAAACAGCAAAACTCCTGGGACAGTGCTCCTTTAAGATGGGTAACATGTTTGGTATAAAAGACCCTATCCCTGGCAAGCTCCGTTCACGTAAGTGCGGGCTGTATATGCCTGTGACGTCGTCGAAACAGTCCGGCCGGTGATAGGTACGCAGCTTGCATTTTCAAACATCTGCAAAATTCTGAACATTGCCGCGCCTTGTGTTCAGCGGATTGCTTTCATGTTTTGCATCACGCTTGCACCAGTTTCCAAGTTGACATAAAAGAGGCTATTCATATTCATAGAGAACAACCCTCTGAGAATCAGCAATCTACACCATGTTAATTTCAAACTATCTTTTTAATTCTCACACCTTCACGCTTTGCTTCATTCTGTTGTAACTAGTTAACACAATTAGCATTCCACTTATTAAAAATTGAGCTTCCATCACTTTGTACTGTAATTGGATAAACTGTGAATGACAAAAGTTTCTGTCGAAGCATGTTTTCCGGTGGCGGATTTAGGGGAGGGCCACCCCCCCTTATTTTGGGTAAAAAAAAAGAAAAAAACACAGGAAGAAAAGCCAGCAGGGCGAGCACGAGCAAAACAACCCCCACTCCCCCCCCCCCGCCCTTCCCCACTAGCTTAAGGTCCGGATCCGTCACTGTTTTATTTATAAAGTCAAACGGCTGTCGTTTTAATTTCTTAAACATCTAACTGAAATGTTATTTTCACTTCAGCGCATAATTGTACTAGTAGCAAAGTAGCTTGATACGCAATATACGAACTCACATTCTTGGATCATGCAAATGAATTTCACTTAAATTCTGGCTTTTTAAGACGAAAAAGAAAGAAAACAAAAGTTATAAAAGTCTGAATGTTTAAGCCAACACATCCATCAGTGAAGTTCATCATCTCTTTCATGGTCATGGTCTATACATTGGACAGCAAACCTCTCTGGAAAACCAATTTGCGCAAATCAGATATTAAAAACGATATTAAAAAAAGGATAACTACATTTGAATTAACAATCTATAGGAATAATCAATCAATATGCAGACTGAGCTGTTGTTTCACGCAGACAAAGAAGAGACAAACGGAACAAAGAAACAAAAAAACAAAATTACTGGGAAAATAGAGTTGGGATGCCTGAAGGCTAAAAACGAAAATGCTTTGTTGACCATTTCCGGTGGACATGAAAAATACCCTACAGCCGGCCATCTAAGTCAAGGCATAGAAAAGCACAGCCACGTCTGCAACGCAGTTTTACTTTCACAAAACACGAAAACCAGTTAAACAGTCCTTTGATAGATCGATCACCTTGATTTATCACTGGAGTGGTTTACACACCCGAAATGAAATTTGGAACTGATTTATGCAAGTTTATTACGATAATTTTACTGTAGTCGACTGGCTTAACGGCCAGGTGCTTGGAGTGATCCATGCCTTAATTATGCACCACTTTAATGCTTTAATGTAGTGGTGATAAAACAGTGACAACCACCTGTGTTTTGACAATGCGAAATGTTTGGATCATGGACGAGGTTTGTTATCGATTTCTATATTTACCTGCCGGCACTCTGCGGTATGGATAAACAAGGTTATTTGGGTCACTACAAGGCACTAGTTGCCTGCTTGAAAAGACAATTGGCAAAAATGGGCTATCAACCACTGCTTAGTAACTAAGTTAATCATAGGTATATGTATTTTGTGCTTACGGAGCAAGACTCATTTAAGGCTTTTCAGAATTCTTCGTGTTCTGCAATAAAGATCGTGTTATAGTATACTTTACTAGTTTTTACAGTCCGAGAATGAAGGGATCCTAAATTACTTTTTTTTCAGTTTACTTTTTCATAATGCTTCTAACAATAATAGAATTCTTACAAGGTATGTGGTTACAGATTTGGTTGCAATCCTCTGATAATCTACTCCTCAAGTGATGTGTGTCGATCGCTGGCGAGTCATTCTTCAAACGACACGGTGCTATCATTGAGAAGTATGGTATTACACTACGGGAGATGAGATTACCAATCCAGGATTGAGAGACACGCCGTATCCTTTGTTATTTTAAATTCTTTATATCATCCTATCGCCCCTATTTGGCTTCTTTATTC
>JAHPZR010049395.1:40000-69395 GCA_019787425.1 Platygyra sinensis | reverse complement strand
TTATTATTATTATTATTAGCGGTTATTATCATTATTATAAGCGGTAATTGTTATTGTTATTACTATTATTATTATTATTATTATTATTAATGCAGCACTATTTCACAGAACTATCTGGAACTATCTATCTTTCTTTTATTGTTATTGTAAAATATTAGTTATTGTACTGATACTTTTTGTAATTATTGTGAAGTTTAAATAAAGTTTTCTTGTTATTACCATTTGTTGTTGTTATTATTATTATTATTATTATTATTATTATTATTATTATTATTATTATTATTATTATTATTATTATTATTATTATAAGCGGTTGTACTCGAGGAAAGTGCTGGATGTTAAGCATGGTTCGTTCACGCCACTTGTATTTACAACTACTGGAGGGATGGGGAAGGAATGCATAAGATACCATAGTCGATTGGCTGAGCTGATAGCCACCAAGAAAGGAGAACATTACTCGCAAACAATTTCCTGGATTCATGCAAGAACATCCTTTGCGCTCCTTAGGTTGGCCCTGGTTTGCTTTCGAGGATCGCGGGTGAAGCGCCGTGCGTATGACTACAACAATAGACCATTTTACTGTTGTCTGCTCAGTGACCTGGCCTTTGAATGGCAGCGAGGCTGAAGGTGATCTTGTTTTGATACAGACCTCATTGCTTTTGTTGTGTAAATTAAGTTGTTTTAATGCTAACTAGGTGTATTTACATGACAAAAGCAGAGTGGTCTGTATCAAAGCAAGGTCACCTCCAGCTTCGCTGCCATTCAAAGGTTAGGTCACTGAGGAGACAACTGTAAAATGGTCTATTGCGATATTGAAATCGCAGCTTCCAAAGGAGCCATTGACACTGTTTAGTGCAGCCATATCGTATATAGAGTTTTAAGTTTTGCCATTCGCCTTTTAGATTTACCAGACATTTAGATTTTGAATTTATCGAGATTGTTAATGTTTTCAGCAAAAAAAAGGGGAAAACGTTATAATAGGAATTATTATTACAAATTATAATAGGATATAGGCATTTTATTCATCAAAATTGTATAAGCATACCACTTGTTTTTTGACTGCTTAATTTCGTTTTTTGATTTGTATTTTTACTGATTATGTGAGATAAATAATAATAATAATAATAATAATATTATTATTATTATTATTATCATTATCATTATCATTATCATTATCATTATCATTATCATTATCATTATCATTGTCATTATCATTATCATTATTATTATTATTATTATTATTATTATTATTATTATTATTATTATTATTATTATTGCAACAGGTAGACTGCGACCTGTAACCTGCGACTGCAAACGGCAAATTATACCCTCAGCATTGTAATTAGCGTGTGTTTGGGCTCGATCGCCGCTTCAAGAATGAGGAATATACACATTGTATCTAGCACCTTGAATTTAGGTTGTGTTTGGCCTAGCACTCTTTACAACGAAGAACATACATTGCATTTAGCCCTTTTGGGCTCGCGCAATTTACGCAGTTTACAAATGGAATACCGATCTACTTTTCCACTGGTACCATTGGTACCAATGCTACCAATTAAAAAAAATCGCCTAATAGTTTCGCGTGGAATATATGCAGTTTACAAATGGAGCACCGATTGCCTGCCTCCTTTGCCAATGGTACCATTGGTTCTAATGGCACCAATCGACAAGTAGTTTAGGCGCGGTCCTCAGGTGTTAATATATGCAGCTTAAAAATAGTATACCAATTGAATAACTACTTTTCTGTTTGAATAGATTTCAACCAATGCCACCAATCGACAAATCCCTTACGCAGGGATGCAGCAATGAGGATTGAGGAGCTTTCCATTCGTACCAATGGTACGAATTGTAAAGCTTCTTTGACGAATGGTGATAATTTACCAATTTTACCATTGGTGGGGGTGTCTTGACGATTGGTATCTGTTTGTGTATATTGTGAAAATATCAAAACAAAGAAGGTTTTCTGTAACGAAATTAGGATTTTCTCTCCTCTTAATGTCTACTTAAGGTAATATTAAATATGGACATATTATCAGATATCGAATATCTCTACCAATTAGGGATGCCACTTTAGTACTTCTCACATTAGACTAGTGATCAGGTCAGTTATCAGGAATTCATTACCCCATATCTTCTCATTAAATCTAGCAGGGCTCCGACTGTGTAACATCAACAACTTTCAGTCATGATATCGATCCAATCGTCTGGGATTGCCATAGCAACGGTGCACTCCATGCTCGTCATCGTAGATATCGTTGGAAATTGTCTCGTTTGCGCGATCATAAAGAAACATAGAGGCATGAGGTATGTTGAAACAAAAATAACTAAAATATAACAACCGGTTTGAAACACTATTGAAGGCTTACACAAAAGCTTTATATAGCCTGATGTGAATATGGAAGAATATTTCAGAGAACTATAAGAGCTTAATTTTTTGAAAGTTCTTGAATTATCACCTCGCGTATTCCAATTTACAGCAGAGTACAAGAATTACAACTCATGACATGAGGTATGTTGAAACTAAAAGAACTTAAATATCAAAGCCAGTTAGAAACGCTTTATGACAGTAAAATAGAACCTGAGAGGCTTGTGATTTATATGTAATAGCATGAACATGAATATAGCAGTGAACATAAAAACAAAACTGACAGAACTATAGTCCTTCAATTTTACCATGCACTTTTCTAGTTCAGCCATTCTTCTTAAGAGAGCAACTGAAGCCATTCATTCAAGGCCTTTTTCTTTAAGATAATCCCTAACCTGTAATGCAGGATAGATGATCCGTAAGAGAATATGTTTAAATAATAAGCCCAATTCTACCTTAAAGGGGCTCAGTCACGGTTAAACGGTTTGAAAAGTTTAGCTAAACTTTCAAGTTCGTCGTTTGCAATCTGTGTCAATCTTCTCCATCCTTAATCATCCTTGTTCCTTTTATGGTTTATTATCATCTCATTGATGTTTTTCTATCTTTGCAAAGTATTATTTTCAGGTTTCCTTCAATTTAACGGTACTTTTGACGACGCTCAAAATTACTCAAAATACCGTGACTGTGCCCCTTGAAATATCAGTTTCCACAGACGTTGCGTGGATACTTTTTCGTACAGGAAACAAATGACTTGAAATACCCCCTGGGCTATCCCCGTGAACAAAGTCTGCCCTATAGGAGTGCCTTTTTAGACACTTCTGGGATTCCGAAACTGCTACTGATCTAAAAATAACTTGAGATGGATTACCTTGGAAAGACATGAAGGATTGACTTTCTTACTCTTCATCCTCTCTTAACTCAAGGATGTATGTATTTATCACATTCCACAGGACTCCTATCAACTGTCTACTTGTGAATCTGGCTGTCGCTGATATGCTGTACGCGACCTTGATTACCCCAGGCAATTTCCTCAGGCTCATTTTCATCCACCCAGATGGAATGGGCGGTAGAGTTTTATGCAAATTGATTACGGGTGGTGGCCTGGCATGGATTGCTGGCACCTCCTCGGTAGTCTCTTTGATTGCAATTGCTGCTGAACGATATTATGCAGTCATCTATCCTATTGGTAACATTGGTAAACTTACAAAACGCAAACTGAAGGTGCGTCACTGACAAACTGTAGTAATTAGTAACTATTGAGAGCTGATTTTACGAATTAAGAAGCGTGTTTTCGGCATGCATATGCATAATTGTAAAAACGAAGTTTTTGGCTCACAAACACAGGCTGGATGGTGGTGTGAACGTTTAGGCTCAGATCCTTAAGTCGTTTCCCCACAATATCTGCTGGGATTTGGTCTTTAAATGGTAAATTAAAACCACTCGAATCGTGTCATCTGTCTGTTGAGATGGTGATAAAGGCTGCTGCTGGTCGCAAACCTTCGAGTCAACGAAACATTTGATGGCAGAATTGACAAGAAGTTTGGGATACTTCAACCGTGAGAATACGGTTTTCAAACGGTCACATTCGTTGGAAAAATGTGTCCAAGACGAAGATAAACGATGTGCTCGATCAAGCATAGTTCTCAGTAAACCCTTTTTGTAGCGATTGTCACCATGACTCTAATTGTGCAAGAGTAGACCTCAATTGGTGCTGGGGCGGATCTAGGGAGGGTGCAGCGGGGGTACCCGCCCCCCTGAGATGAAGCCGTCTTCGTATTCGCTTTTAAAATTTGTTTACCTCACCGGTCAACAACAACAACAACAACACCTTTATTTCGCTTTGTACATAGATAACATAACATAGTTAAAAAAAAAAAAACATTTTGTCGGTGACTTTATTCCTTAGAGGTGCATCCCCTCCTAGGAAAAATCCTGGATCTGCCCCTGCAGTGGGTTTTACGTACACCTTTATCTCTATCTGAGGCGATCGATTCAGCAACTGGATACCCCGAAATAGGATCATTCCATTGCATTCGGTTTCCATCGTGGATTTTTACGGAGGAATGTGCTTTGTTAAGCGTGTCCAAGAAGTTAGATAATGTTTCTACATTCGGCATGATGGTGAGCGTATCGTCAACATATCTTCGTCAACATATCTTCGATGGAAAGAAGAGAGTTTATCCTCTCGCTCAAGGTTTTCTTCGATGTCGGACATGAACACATTAGCTAGTAAGCGACCAAGAGGGGACCCCATACCCACGCCATCAGTATGTTCGTACAGGGCTCCACTGAACTGGAATAGTTGTCCTTTGGTAGCTACACTGACAAGGTCCACAAAATCCGTTTTGGTGAAGTTCAAGTCGCACGTTGTATTAAACCAACTGTTCCTGAAAGCTCTGTTCGCGAGAAGCTGTATCGTTTCATCTCACGGCGCGTTAGTAAACAGGGAAGACACGTCGTACGAAACCAAGATGTCACCGTTTGCGATTTCCAATTGCGGATTTCATTTGCAAATTCAAAAATGTCAGTTACTGTATAACGATTTAAGCGCAGAGGCTTGATGTGAAGGAAACAAAGCCACCGTTGTAAATCAGCACTGTGTTGTTTATGGTTTTCAATGTGACCTGTGTGATGCGGGTTATGTGGGTTGCACACGGGGACATTCACATAATCGCGTAAAAGGACATAAGCAACAATCCTCCGCCATTGCCAAACAGTGCAAGAACATTGACGGGACAGTGCCTCAGGGCCTGCTTAAGCGTTTCAAAGTGCTTAAGAAATGCAGAAAAAATTTGACTGCTTAGTGTACGAAATGCTTTTTATAAGAGCTTTAAAGCCAAATCTCAACGTGCAATCAGACTCCATTCGTGCGAAAGTATTTTATAATCTTCGCACTCTCTTATGTTAATTCTTCGCGCCAAAGTCGCTTTAAATGCTGTATTTTGCAAGATCTTATTTGTATTTTCATTGATAATGGAGTCATGGCTGCTCCGAAACGTCGGATTTTATCGGTTGATGTTGCAGTTTTATGTTTAAGAAATCTCTTTTAATATGCATAATTATGATTAGTAATAGTAATTGGACCGAGTGGAGTACAATAAGGGAGTAATCGCGCGAGTAATTTCAAAATCCAACGAGCGCCAAGTGCGTGGCCTATTCGAAATTACGAGCACGATTACTCACTAAATTGTACGACACGAGGTCCAATTAGTAATTAATCGTATCTACAACAAATATCTGAATTAAAAGTGTCTTTTGAGACCTTTTTTCTAAACAAGAACGTCTGTAGTGCTTTTCATAGCTTCTGAAAACTGTAGGAAACAATGTGTACGAAGCCATTAAGGCGCGCGTAATTGACGCATGATATCCAACAATAGGTATCCAATTGGAAAAAGTTTAGTTTGGATACCTGTTATTGGACACCCACGTGATCGCACGCAGATTGCGTGACAAATAGGTGCGCGGAGAAACAATCACGATCGAGAATTTTGTTCTAGATACGAAAAAAAGTAAAATTGAAGAAGAAAATTGAATTCGTATATTAAGCCTTACACGTTCCTTTTCCAGGTGATCATTTCTGGTTCTTGGATCTTCTCATTGATAGCCAACATACCACTGCTCCTGGTCTTAAAGGTAAAGGACAATGCCTGTATGCTGATGAATGAAGGATGGCTGCCAAAAGCTTATTTTTTGTACTGGTCAGCCATAGGAGTTGTAGCCATGGCAATAATGGCTCGGCTGTATTGCAGAATCGTGTACACCTTGTGGTTCAAACGTGATCCCGACAATCAGCTCACCTTCCAACAGCAGGTAAGTATTAACAAACAAGTTCAATACGGGAACAATTTTCTCTTAATAAATCTTAGGAAAGAAAATTCGAAATATTTCTTCATTTTTGATGTGTGTTAAGTGGAAGTGCTACTGAAAATCCCGTCAACTAATCTTCTTGGACGTCTTTGGGTCACCTAGTCGACATTTTCCTCACGCCAAGCTTCGCCAGTTGAAAAGGATGGTAGCTCTTTGGACAAGAACCGAAATTATCGTGAAAGTGTGGTTGGCACATCATGTTTACGTCCGGGTTAAGTGTAACACTGTGGCTGTGAGAGTGAGATTGTGACAGTGTGACTGTGACATCCTGTCTGACATTTGCATTGTGCCGGGCAAAATATTGAAACTAAAACATTAGGTAAAGTTTGACTTAGAAATTGTAATCATCACTAAGTCTGACGTTGTTAGGTTTTGGATTGTGCTTACGACATTTTGATTGAAATATTTCCATTGTTAATGCGACACTTTGATACGTTTTGATTGCGTTTTCAGGCTGTTTTGGTAATTTACTCTTAAACTACTGCTCATGCATTCCTATTTATCTTAATCGGATTGTATTTCTCTCTACACACAGGGCGCCTTGAGAGTGCGAAAGCGAGTCACTTTGATGGGAGTAACTGTCACTACCATATTTGGAATTTGTTGGGCGCCTAACTTATTTGCGCACAACTTAGACCTCTTTACACCTGTCCGTATCAGTGAACTCGCTTATACTGTTTCTCATATGCTGGTATTGTTCAATTCCGCTGTCAACCCATTTGTGTACGCTCTGGTTAACAAAAACTTCCGACAGAAGCTAAAGGAAACGATATGCTATAGCTGTGACAGCTCAACGGGATCCGCACGAATTCGTGTTTTCCAACAATATGTTTCCTGCAAAGCAGGGATAAGATATTGGAAGTGATCGAAAATTCTAAAAAATTGTGCTGCTTTTAATATGTCGTGTCGATTAATTGTTAACAGAAAAATGTGACAGAATTGTAGCGATTGATAATGTGCAAAATTTTGCTCATCCAGAGTTCATTCATCTAATGTCGATGCGTTAAATGCACTCTCGCTATGGATACGCGCCCCCGTATGCATAGGAAAGTGATTATTAGAAAGGTTGTGTTTTAGGAAGGACGGCACTAGATTGAATCATCGTGGTATCAAGAACGGAGACCTGTTTTTTTAGGATTTATAAAGCCTATTTTTAAAACTTTCCTCTCTTAATAGTATGTTGAGAGAGCGTTGTTTAAATTGCCATTTGGATGCAGCTGTATCGTGTGTGGACACCATAGCGAATGGAGTGATCGTGGAGTAGAAGCTCCCGAGCTGCATTTACTTACAATCGCTGAGAGATGCTTACTGTGTATGCGGCAACAAAGCTAAGCAAAGTAGAGCAAGCTACAATAACTGATGATTGTTTTGCTGTCCTATCTTCGAAAGTCGAAACGTTGACATACATGAAGCAAAGGGCCGAGGAAATTGCATTAGTAGGACTCAGTGAATTGAACGATCTCTTTCAAGACAACAACAACAGCTTTATTTATCCCTTATTTAAAATTAAATTAGCTTAAATTACAGTGACATAGATGTTAATTAATTAAAAAAAAAATAAGGTTAATTGACAACCTGAAATAACCTGAAATAGTTATAAATGCCAGGTTGCCAGTTAATTATATATATATTTCAATTGGAAGTCGGTAGCTAATTAAGATAATTCCCTTGAAATTGTTCTACTATCAAACTTTTTTTGAAACTTGGCGCAATGAACATTCATGATATGAACATTATAAAAATGCAATAAAAAAATGGGGTCACCGTGCTTGTTTACGCGTCAGCAGGCTCTTAAAATGGGATATTTTTACTGGTTGCGCGTTAAAAGTTCGAATCACCTTCTTACAGAATTAAATCTTGGTTACTTGAAAGGCACAAAGTTTTGTCTTGAAGGTAAAGCTTCATTTATTGACATAAGCAGTATTGCTTCATTTAAGCTGTTTTTGATTGCTTGTTTGCGGGAATATTACACTTTTTCGGACATTTCCGCGGTTAGCTTGAGATCCTCGCCTTAGCCAAAATACACCCAGTTGGGAACTATTTTCCAAAAAAAACCGTGTTCTACTATCAAACTTTTTTTCCTCTTCAAATATGTGCTTCATTAGACTGTTCTTAGCAAATACCTGAAAAAAAAAATCGGGGGTCACCGTGCTCGTTTAAGAGAAAAGGAGAATTTATTCCGTTATCGAGCATAGTTTGAGGGAAATCTCTTACGTTTTGCACGTGCACGTGCCCATGTGCGCGCGCTGATGACGCGAAAATCGTGCGCAGTAGGGATGCGCAATGCAATCCTAAGGAATTACCTTAAGTAAACACATACACAGACACATTAAATACAACAAAAGAAACTAACGAGATTAACATTAAATAAATATACGACTGTATTAACCTACAGCTATTTGCCTAGAAACACCGGTCAGGAATGTTATGAAGTCATTTTCAGATTACATTAATAATTGTTAATTAGATGTTCTTTCAGATTTAATTTAAATGAGCAAAGGGAGAAACTTTTGAAATCTTCATCTATAGAGTTCCATATCATAGGGCCTTAAAAACGAATATTGAATTTTCCATAGTTTGTTCGTACCTTAGGAAGATAGTAAGACAATTTAGAAGCGTGTCGTGTATTATATCTATGGACCTGGTCTACTTTAGTAAAAAAGGAATCGAAAACAGATGGTCGTAACTGATTATGATATTTACATAAAAACTCCAATATGGTACTGGAAAAGATCAGGGAATATAATTATAGTTAGTAACTTAAATAGGGAGTTGGAGTGATGATCAAAACTTGAAAAAGTAATAACTCGAACAGCCTTTTTCTGCAGAATATAGATTGGTTGAAGAGTAGTGTTATAGGTATTACCCCAAGCAATTAATCCATACATTAGAAAAGGATAAATCAGTGTATAATATAAGCTTTTCAAAATGTCTTTAGTAATATAATGGCGAGTTTTACTGAAAATGCCAATTCCTCTTCTAACCATTTTCAGAACACATACAACTTGCTTTTTTCCAACTTAGGTTTGAATCAATCATGAGCCCCAAATATTTAATGCAGTACTCTCTTTTAAGCTGACGATTATTTATACTTAGAGAAAAACTAAATCTTTGAATATTTCTTTGAGGAGGATGAAACAAAACAAAATTTGATTGATCTATGTTAAGCGACAATCTATTAGCACAAAGCCAGATATAAACATTCAAGACCTGACAGCTGGTTGTCATGAGCTTCATATGCGACTTGGTTTAGTCGCTACTGAGTCCATCTGAATCCCCTTTCAGGGCACTTCTCACCTGGAGTTATATAGGAGTGGAACCTTATCAAGGAAATTCAAAGTAAATGGCATCCTCGTTATCGATCATAAAGCAATCTGCAGTTGGAAAACTAAAGAATTACAATTTTTTGTCCGGGAAAATTACTAGAGAGTGACTGTGAAGCAAAGCGTTTTCTTCGTTACAAATACTTCTAAAATTCGGACACCCATAAAAATAGGTTCGCAATGCGTACTTGTGTGGGATTTCATTCAAATTGATACGGTTTGAATAAATAAAACAAACTGTTTTGTTTTGTCGTTATTCAGTCCCTTTTACGCAGTAAGATATTACAGTTATATGATTCGAGTTGTAAACTTCGAGAAGGGAAAAGCAAAAATTTAAGTTTTCAAAGAACTCAGCAAAAACTAACTTGAAGGGTTGTTAAATGTAATAATTGACATTTCAAACAAATGATTTTGTAAGAGCTAGAACCCAAGTTTGTTTCAAATTTTTAAAAGCAACAAGTCTAGATACTCAGTGTACAGTGCAGTGCATATTAACTAAAAGAAAACATAACGGTATTGGTCGGTAGGATCGGTAGGAGGAATCGTAAATTTACCTTGATTTTTTAGGTGTTTCACATAGAACTCCATGACAGAATAATCAAAGTGGCTGAGCCTCTCAACTTGGAAAATGGATCGTTTCTAAACAGTGGCAATTTTGATGCCACCGACTTGAGGTTTTAATCCGAAGGTTTAGTTAAAGTTAAAGCACACTGGCATTGTTAGGAAATAGTGCAAAACGCAACGGTGAGATAGTACACGAGGAGATATAACACTGTTGAAAACATTCACATTCACAAAGTTATCGGTCCGTGAGACCGAGTTATCTTCGTCCGAGAGACCGAGGCAATTGTAAGGAAAATCTGATCACCAAAGAAAGTAATCGTTCTCATTTTCATGTTCCTCTATTTTTGGTTCTCTAGTTTCCCAACCATGCAGTATCAGAGATTATTTTCTCTACTCGATACCTTTAATTTTCTCGTCTAAGAAATTTTTAAAAAAATACGTTCATCGTACTTACGGACGGCAACATGTTTCGTCCGCTGAACAAAGTCAAGCCTTGTTCGTCGAGATTAGTACTTGGATGGATGACTAAATGCGAATACCCCGTGTTGTAATAACTTTTTTTTTTCCCCTTCCCTTTCCAACGCGATATTAAGGACTGCAGAACTGCCATCCTTGTGTGATGTAGTTTCTTTTATTTATCAACTTCTTGTTTCTCATTTCGCCATGGCCGTATTTATGTGTACTGATTTACATAATCGTATAATTAAACAGCGGGACACGTCGTTCGAATTCTCCTCAATTCCCTCGACTATTGATCTTTCAAAACATTTAATCACGGCTTGAATCATTCGAAAATTCTTCCAGCTCGTCAGTTTTTTGACTTGCAGTGTCTTCTTTTTCTTTTCTCGGCAATCGAGTATTCTTAAAAGAGACAAGTGCTTCTATTTATAAGAACGTTCGTGCGAACTGCGCTAAAACATTGAGTACTTAGGTCAGAATTCAAAGAATAACTACGTTGACATGGTGCAACCGACCGCGAAACGGCCTGAAACGGCGGATGTCTCGAAAACTAAGACCTAGCACCCAAGACCCTCTCTGAATCTCAAAAATTGAGACCTAAGACCTCCTTTGAATCTGATAGCGATGGATCGATGGTAAAAATGAAACATCGATAACAATTGCGATAGTGTAGTAAACTATCAATAGTTTCGATATTTTCTATTGTTCTAACATTTTAACTTCTTTGGAAAATAATGACACCTTTTTTCCACCCAGATTTGATTTTCAAAGTCACAATAAAGGTAAGAAAAAAAACTTAAAACAATCCACCTACTGCACCTAGCGTTTTTAGCGTCTTGATTCTTGCACCACCAATAGGGTTGCGCCATCCATTGTGTTCCCCAGTACCTGTATTGACTACTGTTTCCTAGATATTTCATGAAGTGTAAGGCATTAAGTAAATACAGACATTCCTATAATAATTAAATAGCAATATATAATTATAATAAGAACCTTCCCAGAATCCTTTGCAGCTGGAAAATCGTCAATCCCAAATAACTTGGTCAGTTTGAGAGCAGCAAGACCCCCACGTTGTCTAGAAATAAGTCTTACCATAAACTAATTATTGTACAAGACTAAGGGCGATGACATCATTGGTCACGTGACTTTGCTCTGAAGTGCGTTTTTGCTCACTGTGACGAAATTATTTTGTTATTGAAAAAGCAGTCAACGTGGTTTAAAGCACAATGGTGTGAGCCATTTCGGACTTCCCGGGTACCGGACAAAATATACATATTAAGGGAGCTATGTACAATTTTCAAAAAGTGGGAGTCTGAGTACAAGTGTTATCTCGCGTTGCTTTAAACGCGAGGAAACAAAAATTTGGATATGGGTGGATATTTTTATGACATATATATTTTTGCTATTTTTATTGCTGTGACGTCATCGTTTACGTGACCAGAACGGACCAAATTTTAATATTTGTTCTAAAAGTTTACTACAACCTTTCTCCAAGAACATTTTAAAGCGAAGTTGTAGTTTAATAAATAGTGTTTTAGAAAATGGCCATGGTTACTTTTTCCTAAAAAAGTGCGACAGTAGAAAATCTAACTGAAAAGTTTGTCAGCTTCCTGCTCAACGACCATTTGAGCTTGCAGCGAAAGAAAATTTTGCCAAAGGCCTGAGTGTATGCCCTTAATGAAGACGTTGTCAGTTTTTTCAAATTTTAATTGGTTTAGGAGGAGATCGATGTTTTTTTTCTTGAAACGAAATGAGTGAGGCCTGGGAGAAAGTGAAGCTGCTGCCCATCCTCCACTCCGCTGGGATCTTCCCAGTGGATTCCTGGTGGTACGTAATGCGGGCTCTTAAAATAATAACATTCAAAATGGCGCCGACTGGCAATGAAGTGGAGTGGACAGTGGAGTGAGTTTTGAGTTACATTGGATAGTTTTGTTGCTGTTCTTCCTACTTGACGCGGCCAAAACGAGTCCCCAAACAAAGAATATATGTCCTTTATTTGTATGCCGAATGAAGAGGAATATGAAATGAGCAGAAACTTTGCAGACGTTTCGCAAACAATAATTGTTCTAACAGAAATTTACTGGGACCTGAGGTCTAAGGTAAGCGTTTCTTGTCGTACAATGATCTGATTTTATTTTGAAGACTGGTTTAAGCTTATGTCTTTGATGTTAATCGTGTGTGAAGCTTCGTATAAGTGCTACCGATAGAATCGTGCTGAAACTTAGCAAACTGGAATTTAAGTCGACTCGGAGGAAGAAAATAGATAATTTTTGGGAACGAGTTGACAGTGTTAAATGAGTCTTCGTCGAGTCGTGTATTTGTAATATTGACCAATTGGTCATTTGGGCCACAAAAAATAATGATTTAGTATTTGAATTTAAGGGTGAAGGTTGTCATAGGACGGGTGATGCTCGATATACCAAGTCAATATATGTACTATTGCCTCGTTCTTTTGTGTGAAGTCTATTGTGTTATTGTGTAAGGGATAGGAATCATTGTTGTGTTCTTTGTGACGTAACTCGAGACTTGCTATTCACTTGGCATATCGTGCACCAGCCCATAGGACAGTAAAGAGTCAAGATAATTAATAGCAAATTTAGGGAAGTTTATGAAAATTACATTTTTTGATTCGATGCCTTTCAGTCTGTATCATTTGGGTTTCACTTACTGGTAGTTGAAAAGGTAAAGGTAGAGACTGCTTGCATTCAACTCCAGTGGTAGACTTCAATAAAACGATGGTACTCACGTTGAAATAAGATCATTTTTTAACTTTAAATTGGTATCTTCCCCTTGCGTGTATTGACAGACATGGATTTATGTTTCTTTTGCATTTTGTGGTCCACAGGTAATTTGTGGGATTAATAACCAGGAATGCCCACTAATGAGGACATTTTAATTTACTGGTGAGTTAAACTATGGATTATCACATGTTTAGGTACGTAGCTATTGATTGCTCAGTTTTAACATAGTTATTTGCAGGACGTAACATGTCGATCAAAGTCGATCATCGAAAACGTAATCGATAAGTCGATAAGACTCGATATCTGTCGATAATTGTCAATCGACAAGTTAAATTTGTGGATAAAAGTCGATAATCACAAGGTTTTCAACTGGTTGTTGATTTGCAGGCACAAACAAGAGCCAAACAACCCAGCATTGTGTAACGATCGAAGCGTCGGCGACTGGATGTTTAATATATCGAAGAAAAATATAAAGCATCTCACCATCTCGACGTTAAATGAAAGCTTGCGTGGCTCAACAAAAGATTCAAGGAAACAATAAAAAAAGTGTTTTATTCTACCTTTGAATATTATCAAGCATAGTTCACAAATAAACGTGTGGGTTCCCTATCGTCTCCTCTCCTGGCATGCATTGATTTTTGTATTCCCAATACTTGCCGATTGAAATCGATCAAAGTCGAAAATCACAAGAAATTGTGGAATCGACTTTTATCGATTTCCGATACTTGTCGACTGATTAGTATCGAATTCGATCGACAATGATCGACTTTTATCGACTTTCGAAATTATCGACATGTTACGTCCTGTTATTTGTGAGCCCACTCCAGCCTCTCAGTTTTAACGTAGTTATAATTGTAAGCCCTTTCCAGTCTCTCAGTTTTAACATAGTATTTGTGAGTCCACTCCAGCCTCTCAGTTTAAAAATAGTTATTTGTAAGCCCACTCAAGTCTCTCAGCTTTAAAATAGTTATTTGTGAGCCCTCTCCAGCCTCTCAGTTTTAACATAGTTATTTTTGAGCCCACTCCAGCCTCTCAGTTTTAACATAGTTATTTGTGAGCCCACTCCAGCCTCTCAGTTTTAACATAGTTATTTCTAAGCCACGCACACTCATTACCTGAACCATTCAAGATGTGCTTTTGACCAGATATTTCTCTACTTTATAGAAAAAATAATTAAAAGCTTTTTGGCAATTTTAAAGGCAATTTATTCTCAATTATTGGATGACCTTCAGCAGCATTTAAAAATTAAGCAATGTTAAAATTCAAATGAGGCCTGAAACTCATCTATTTAAATTAAAGGCTATAATCCAAGCTTTATGAGTGTGTTTGCAAGCAAGCAATATAAAGCTTACTGAAAGCAACACGATGTATCTTTTTGCTAACCAGAGTGCTATTTAGGCTAGCCAAGTCTTATGTAAGCTATCCAGAATGCCTCAAATGGCTTGCAGGTGTCATGACAAATGAAAGCCATACAAGCCAGAAATTCCCGACTCCAATAAATAATCTAACCTCAGGCTCAACCTAACTAAAGAACTGCTTAGGCTAACTATATAGCTAGAGAGCTATTCAGAGGTTAACCAGTGTGCTATTTCTATTAACTTAAATTGCTTGCATGATGTGTTGGCTTGCACTTTGACAAGACCCAGGCTTTTTTTGAATCCGTCTGATGATACAAGGGATTGAACATTTAAGCTTTTAACTTTCATCCATTTTAAGTTTTACATGGAAAATGTTTCCCCTTTTTAAGACACTGTTTCTCTTGCTAATCAATGCAAGCTCTATGTGTGCATTATTAACTGCCAGTAGAGAAAGGATATGTACCTAATGAGGACTTAAGGGCTGTAGAATTTAATTTTTTTGTCAAAAAGGATTCTTCGCTTATGTGGGAAGTAGCCCCAGGGGCGGGTTATTCCCTTTAAAAGTAACGGGGGTGCCCGTCATACCTTTCAGGGGGTGAAATTTGTGAATTGGTACTGCTTGGGGTTTTAAAACCTAAAATGACTGCTGCAGTACCTTTAGGAGTCTCAAAGGTCATCGCCTTGAAAAAAAAATGACTGAAATCGTAGTTATATAATATATTTCTTAAGCAAGTAACATTTATTTCTGAAATTTTAGTTAAAAATAGTAATGCCGCTGAATATTATTCTGTTATTTAATACTAACAGAAATGGTATCTCTTAAGGGTGTACATGTAAATAAAGTCCAGGCCACGCCCACAAAATAAGTTTTTGGTACCTTTTCAACAAGCACCCCCGACATTTTCATAGGGGAGTACCCTCTTGGGGGGAGTAGCCAAGTAGTAGCTGTGAATTTGATTAAAAAACTCCAGCTTAGTTTTTGTTGACAACTTTATTGCATTACAAGAAAACCAAACATACATTTCTGCCTGTAACCTTTCATTTTGAGATGAACAGAATAAAAAAAAAAACTAGCTTTTAAACTACAGAGTCCAAAAAATTTAATAACCACCTTGCCTGGCCCAGGTGTAAACTGGGCATTAGGTGACACTATTATATGCTAACCCAAAGTCCCATATTTTCTTTGGAAACATCAACAAATAAATGATATTTGGGTATCTAGCAAATGACAAAGGATTGGATCCACTCTAGAGGCCAACATGAAAACAGTCAGTTTTTTTTTCACACACTGAGAAGGCCATTTACAGTCTACATGTTAGAAAAATAGCAGTTTCAGCAAAATAAATACTTTTTGCTTACTCTTTTTTTTTATATTTGCAGGTGACTTAAAGACTTTGCAATGGCATTCCTCTTAGTCAATGATGAACTCAAATATAAAATTGTCACAGCATTGATTCCCACAGAAGACAAGTTATATAAAGTTTATAGCTATTTATGTGATATGAAAATCCCAGAACCCAATAGGGTTACATGAGTATACTAACACTTAATTGCATGAAGGTTATAAATCCAATCTGAAATTCATGACAAAAATATTTGGAAAAATATTCAGGCCTTAAATTTATACACACCAATCTATTTTTTTTTTAACATTTTCACATTTACCAATTTTCTATGGGATTTATAATTATATATTGTTATACCGGTTTCACTTGTAATAATAATAATAATAATAATAATAATAATAATAATAATAATAATAATAATAATAATAATAATAATAATAATAATAATAATAATAATATTAATATTAATAATTATAATAATAATAATAATACAATAATAGTAATTATAATAATAATAATAATAATTTTATTCCTATTATTATTATTATTTTTGTGCTTAGATTATAGTTTTTTAGATCTGTAGATATGTCTTTTTTGTTTTGTTTTTGTTTTTTTTTGTTTTTTACTTACTTACTTATTTCTATTAAGTTTCGCTTGTGCGCACAGGTTACGCTTAGCGCCCTGTGTCGCTTTATAACACTGTGCATACAGATAGTTTTACTGCATGATAATAATAACTTTATTTAAGTGTCGAGTATATTTAGCACTGTTGTGCTAATTGGGGACACTGTAAATCAGTAACTAAATTGCAAAACTGTCGCAATAGTATCGCAGTAGTACCATCCTACACTATCACAACAATATCGCAATATCCAGGTGACCTATTGCAATACAATTGCAATAAATGTAGTTAAAATGTCCTCAATAGTCACCCTTAACCATTTATAGCTGTCAAAGCATCGTTTAGGGTGCACTCGAAGAAATAATAATTAAAAGAAACGGTCTTATTTAATTTCTGTTTTAAGGCTTGGCTTCTGCTGATATTTTCCAAGTTAATAACGCAGTTTACCCTTTGCAAATATCTGCAACAGTTTCGGAGATATTTAAAATTTTAATGATATGGCTGATGACATCATACACTCATTTCAATATTATAAATCAGGTATATAAATAGGGCCATCTTGGCCAATTTGCAATACTTGGCTATTTTTCATATTTTAAAAACTTGAATATCTCTGGAACGAAAAGAGATATTTGGAAATCGTAAACATTTTCTTCCCATTTGCCTATTTCAGCTCAGTTAAGTCAGGTTTGGTCGTTCCAAAGCAAGCCGACATGAAAATAACAAACGTGTCAGTTTCCACCTTGGCCTGCTTTTGCTGTACTACTCAAACAGGCGAAACCATTCACTCAAAATAAGGTAGACATTTTACCCCAATTTATGGGGCCCAGACGGTAGAAAACAATTGTCTTGGAGACGACCTTCCGGAGAGCACTTTGTGCCATGGGACATTACAGGTCAGCGGTAATCACCAGAACACGACTTAGTTCATATTTAGTATAGCAACGCGTCCAAAATTGTTAATAAATGATCGTGTAAAGATAAATGAAGGAACAGCTATTGTCC
The DNA here is from genome assembly GCA_019787425.1 of Platygyra sinensis. Classification (NCBI taxonomy): domain Eukaryota; kingdom Metazoa; phylum Cnidaria; class Anthozoa; order Scleractinia; family Merulinidae; genus Platygyra; species Platygyra sinensis. The sequence continues at coordinate 51,745 of JAHPZR010049395.1, read as the reverse complement.
TTTCTTATTTTCCATTTTTGTGCACCTGGTATGCCTTTATGCTCTCATTTCAAGACGCTACAGTGCTGATTATTACAGATCTATATCTTTCCGCCAGTACTACTTCTTCCTAGCTGGCTTTCAAGACAAAAAAGGTGTTTTTAATTATGCATGGTTATACACACTCATTACAATACTGAAAAAGCTACTTACACTACTTACAAGACTAATACACATAAGTTTACTCACATTATTTATAATATTTCGGGTTCAGTATGATTAATTCCTTCACTCACTATATAATATAGTATAATTAGTGAATTGCTGATTTCCATTATAATTTCTCGCGATGTCACGAGTGATAAAGGGTTTACGTTATGCAGTTGCTACAGTATTTACATTGAACTTTTACAATTCTCCATTAATTGAGCGTTTCCTAAGGTGGCTCAAAACAGTTTCCAGTACTTACATTTTCATGGGTCGTTATAACCACTCTTAATCACTTGATGCTACAATCATTATATCAAAATGCCGCCCAACCAGTGGTGAACACGTTGTTTTTTCCCACACCAGTTTACGAACTTTCCTTGGTTTTGGACCAGTTGATGGAGCAGGATCATCGTTGTCACTTTCTTGCGATCGACAACGCAGTCACCTGCAAGAGTTCTTATAAGACCTTTGAATTAATGTTTCGTGAATCACAGGGGGCATTTTTAGTATTTTACACGGCGTTGTTGGCCAACAATGCATTCCTATTAAGAAATAAAAACGTTACTCTGGTTAAAATTGTATTAAAATATGTACAATGCGGGGACTTTAAAAACATTGTACATATTTTTATACAATTTTAACCAGAGTAACGTTTTTATTTCTTAATATGTTTCTATCACCTGGTTACAGGACTATTTTTTAAAAAAATGCATTCCTTTTTAAATTCGTGGAAACGCGAAGCGTAGAAACGAGTTTCTTGCGGGGACTTCGATATGCAAATGTGTTATTCACTCACTCGGGTGTAGACACTGTTCGTAATTAGTCGGCCCGAACGAGAGCGCCCGAGCTAGCCCGACGCCATATTGGAATAGTAATAGAGCGCTATGCCATATTGGAAAATTAACTGTGCAGCCAGATTTCTCACTCAAAGGCGTGTTCCATGCCATCCTTGTAGCTTTTAATTGATTAGGTGTTTCACTAAATTGAAGAGGAGTTGACTTCGAATGTTTGACTTACTACTATGACCAACTTGAAAGCTGAATTTCATGAACATTTGACTCGTCCAGGTGCTCAATGCGACGAAGAGATGAGCATTTGATTTGTTTGCTGGAAAGCGACCTGAAAATGAGTAAATCTCATGCTAATGTGGTAAGCTTTGATGAGAATGTGTCTTATTATGTTTCTGTTGACCTCAATGAACTTATGAGCGAAAGGAACATTTTTTTTTTTTTTTTTATAAACGAAACAGCTATTGAACCGACAGGACAAACATCAGCACCATTATATAATATTGTAATCTATGGCTTAGATAGCTGTATTGTTAACCATGTTCCAGGCTCAGGAGCTTGACTTATAATTCATTATTCAGCCATTATTCTTGTCATCTCCTATCATGTAATCTATTAGCTTGTCCATGTGTAGTGGCTGACAGAATCGCGTGGAATAAAATTGACAATCACTGTGTGGCATTATACCCACGGGAAACTCCCAGAAAGGCTGGGTGGGGGTATGTGGATCACTTCCCAAAACTCTTACCACAATTATGACCAAAATCTACGATTTTTGGCCACCTTATCTATGACCTGGCCAGAAATTTGATATTTGGTGACGGTCTTTTTGATAATTATGAAAAAGTAGCTTCTTTCAAAATACATACCCAATACCCAGCGTTTTGTCCATCACCATAAAAATTATTTATACTGATCAACTTGAATCTACTTGTCTATTGTGGGTTCAGCGGTTCCAGAACAACTGAAACGAACAAGGTATAGCAGCTTACAACATTAATTAGTACTCATTTAGAATTTTATTTGTAGGAGTAGTCCATTTTAGGTGTAGTCCATTTGGAAAGTCCATGGACTGGGGATCAGTGTTTTGTCCACTCACATAATTTTAATAATTCAGTAACATCTAAACCTGAAAATGGCTGGTCTGGCAACCCGAAATACTGTTATAATATAACACATTGTGTCAGCCTTGCAGTAGTCTTTGACTTATATTATTATCGTTTTACTTTTCAAGTTTGGCTGATTAAATCTCCTACGAAATCCAACGTTCCATCAAGCAGGATCTTCGTTCATGGCCTTGCAGTTTATAGCACTTAAGACTTTTATCTCGAGTTGTCTACTTTCAACGGACATCGAGTGCAGTTTAGATTAAAGTTGCGTTTTCCATACTTGGTTTGTTTATTTAAGTACATTCATTTGAACTCTGCCGGAGTGGGATGTTAAATGCGCGAATTCCCAAATACTGTCTTTTGTTTACATTTTTGCTTCCTGATTGAAAAGATAGCAAGGGGAAAGAAACCCCCTGTGAGCTTGTTAGAACACATTTATGGGCCGACATATTTTTTGGGAACAACACTGAAAATGCTCCAAAAAGAGGCTAATTATTTTGATGTATTTTACGTGCAATATATCTAGAGACAAGTGGTTCCACGTTGAAAACTGAAGAAGTGTTGTCTCATAAGAAACCTTAACTATAGCCTTCAGTGAAATGCAGTGAGAAAAGTCTGTTCGCACAAAAAGAAAAATGTTCTTAAATGCATTCAAGTTTTCCAAGCAGGCAGATTAACATCAACATCAACTTCTGGGTGGTGGTGATGGAATGAAGTACTCTTTTTGGGGGGTGGGGGAAAAGGGGGCAGGAGTGTCCAATTTGACCCAAGAACCCTTAGCTTTTCCCACTCCATGCAGTTCAGCTGCAATTCTACTACCCTAGCTATTTTGTAATATGTTTGCAACAAAAGCCAACCAAAAAGCCTACGCTTTATGAAATAAGTGCAACCTTGCATGATACGAACACAGCTTGTTTTAACACCCTTTAATAATGCACCAATAATTGCAAGTTTACCAACATGTTTCATCTCTATAGATTACTTAATCCACAAGTTTGGCCATAGGTTTCCCTTGATTCTATATTTCCTGGACAGAGAAACCTTTACAGCTTTGTGACCCGCACTCGACAGTTGAAACACTCAAAATTATCTCTTACTCTCGAAATATGGATTGACACCTATATGTAAGCAAAATAATTGAGAGAGTGTGAACATTTAATTCGCATTCTAATTAACAAATTAACGTCAATTTTTCATACGTCTGTCTTGTTATTGATCATGAATTTCGTCATAACATTGTAAAAGTAGCTGTGGATCCACGAGGCCGAGTGAATAGCCGAGTTGATCCGCTGTCTACTCTGGCAATGTTATGACGAAATTCATTATCAATAACAGGACAGACGCATGAAAAACCGACTTCCATTTGTTTTTACGATAAAAATTGTCTGCCCTCCCTCGTCTCCCTCGTTGCCGCATCGCATAAATTATAAATCCATGTGTCTGTCCGCTTATTGACGATAAAAATTAGCCAATGAGCGCACGAGAATTTGTGCTGTTATCGTAAAAAAGAAATTTGACAGTTTAACTGGCACGCACAAAGACAACAGAGGGAAAAACATAAACATACAATAAGAATCAGAGAATTGTAAGAATATTGACCAATATTGGCAAACTTTTATAAGTAAAACAAAACAGTATCGTAAATACTTTTGTTCTTGGGCCATCGTTATTTGATCAAAAATAAGACACAAACAGCAGAGATAAACATATTGAACTTGTTCATTTCCAAGTCATAATCAAAATGAACAAATTCAAAATGTTTATCACTGCTGTTTGTGTCTTATTTTTGATCAAAACAAATCAGATTGGTGTGAATTGAGAAAAACACTTCTTCACAGCCGTTTCAAATCGTGATTTACATACCACTCTGTTATACTGATGACCGTCTTCCTGTTTCACACAGTATAACAAGGATAATGTAAGATGATGAGCGACCAACTAAACCATATTATTAAAGATCAACAATCAATATGCCTCCAAAAGCAAATTAACGTCAAAAATCAATAAAATTTCAGATTGTAGCTTGGTACTTATTTTTCGTGCGCCTAAGTTTTGCGTTTTTCGCATTTTTCGCGAGTCGAAAACTATGACTCGCGATAAAAACTGCTTGCAAAATTTACACAGGAAAATTGATACTACCATTAAAAAATTTACATGTGGTTAAGCAGTTGCATAAAATAAGTGTTACTCAGGTGTAAACTTGCATGCTCTCCTGATTAAAAGTTGAAAGATTCACTTCTACGGCTCGCCTAGCTTTCGGTTGTAAGCTTTTTTTGATCACATTATTTCTTCAGGTCTTAGTACAGAAAGTTACATGTAGTACAGTCGTCCACTGACCATTAACAGGTTCCTTGTCGTTATCACTGAAGAAAATTGCCACAGAATGGGAGAACCCTGGTGTTTCCGCTGTTGTCAGCCCACTAAGAAATGAAACTTCCTTCGAAAGATAAATCTACTGAAACTTATCAGTAGAAAAAACCGGATTATGTTTGCTTGTTATGTAGAAAAGCACCTGTCTCAAATAAGTGTGTATTGATAATTCAGCTCTGTCAAATTTAACACAATAAAACCTTTTTTGACGTGCGATCACGAAATTTGATGTTTCTCTACTTTATTTTGCCGACGTCCGGAAATAAGGTAATGCAAAATGAAGACATATTGTCGGAGTCGTCATTTTAAAATTCAAAAGACAATTAAAACATAATTATTTATCTCTAAACTGTTGAGCTTTTTTGTAGCATACCGCAGTTATTTGCCAGTCCCTCTACAGCTTTTGAAGGTAAGGGATTTATTCATGTTCAGTGTAAAAGAAATAGCCGTTTGCTGATCTAACCAGCATAGGTTCCTTCTTTAGAATTTTGGTGTAGGATTCCTTATGGTTAAGGTATCAGTGTACCCCAAATGACCATCATTCTTTGGCGCCGCTTCACGGTCGAACGGTTGACGCAAACCCTACTAAAGTATATATTTTCTGAAAGCTTAATAATTGTAGATTACAACGGTTTAAACACTAACGTAAAAAAAAAAAAAAAATTAAGGTTTCCTGAAAATAGCGCGTTATTTCTCGAAGTATATAGAGGTTAACTAATCAAGTTCGTTTCAGGTCGGATTTAAGAGGGGGAACGCGATTAATATCTTCTTGACACCTTTCGCTAAAAAACGGTGTCGGGAAATTTTGATTACTTGTCTGGTTTGTTTCTGACACGCAGTTAAACTTTGAAAGGTCAAAAAAAAAAACAGGCATTCTCTTCACTTAAATAGTCATAACAACGTTCTCTCCAAATTTAGCGAAAAACGTTGAAAATTCGCCGGAAACGAACTCAAAATGTGCGCTTCACTCGCTGAAATTTTCGTTTCGAGATATGAAGGAAAATATACTTCAGGGCACTCTTCCGGTGTAATGAGATAATTACATAACATGTCGGAAAATTAATGATCTGTTGATGGATCAAGGGAAGGATTATTTTACTTTAACAATAGATCTCATATCAATTACCAGGCGGGAAATATCCTTTGCAAGATCTGATCTCCGCCGCTCGCGCAACAAGGTTAGTAAGAACTGAATAATTTTCGTTCAAATTTTCGTTTTCTGCTTTTTAAAAGCACTAGCTAATGTGGATTCACATTCCCTCTAACGAAACAGCTTGACAGATGCCGACGACAAGGAAAAAGCGTTTGCGTAAACAAGGGAAAGGAAACATCCGGGGGCGTGCGATCGATCAAGCTATCGATCAAGAAGTTACAACTTCGAACGGCGAAAGCGCTTAGGAATTTATGATCAGAGAAATGCGCAGTCCTCGACAGGCAGTCCTCGTTTTGACAGGACACGATCGAACATGAACCAAGCCTGGTTCTTGATAAAACATAGCTTGCGTTTGGCTAAATTCAAATAGGTGATCAGAAAAAAAGGACATCTGCTTTTCACAAGTTATTATTATTAAAAATACCAACAAAACATTTAATTGCACACTCTATGTATCCAAGCTTGTATGGAAGAGATTCGACGGAATTCGATTAATTAAAAAAAAATGATTTTTCCAATTTGATTTGAGGAACTGAAAAGTTATGAAGTTGACCTAGAGTTGCGTACAACAAATGCGGCTTTATTGTCGATTTCTAAGGCGCAAAAGTTGCACGGTTTATCTCTTGGGTTGTCAACTCATCCACAATTCCGCGACTCCATCAAAATTAAGCACGCAGGCAGGCAATCGCAATTATCGATACATTATCATTATCGATTTCACAGATCGAGCGTAGTTTAGCGTTGTCCAGGTGGTGTGCGGCCTATGATCGCTAAGCGTGCTGGTCGAAATAGGAAAACAGCTCATTCGTATCAACACCGTCGTCGAGTACACATCAAATTACTGTAATGATTTAAAAAAGAAAACCCTTAGAAGTCGATATTGTATGCTTTATTCATCGTGTAAACTCTACAGATCGGCAAATATTCAACCATTTCTTCAGTGAAGGCAGTGAGATGTAAATAACAGCAACTGAATCAGTAAGGGCTGCTCGTCACTGTTCTTAAGAAAGTCTTAAGAAAGCACGCGTGCTGATTGGTTAAAAATCGTGTTTGTATAACTCGATGGAGACACAGAACTAGCGCGCGCTGTTGACGTAGTGATGGCGCAAGCAGAGAGAATTTACATTTTGATATCCAAAGTTGACAAGTTGTTTTCCTTTTTCTCGTCGTGGTGTTTTCTAAAAGAAATAGAAAGCATGTACTTCGTGTTTCTATCAAGTTATACAAACACTCGTGAAAGTTTGGGAGAACTCGAAAACGCTGTGGAAACACTCGCCTGCGGCTCGTGTTCCCACAGCATTTCTCGTTCTCCCAAACTTCCACTCGTGTTTGTATAACTCGATAGAAACACGGTACATGTTTTCTATTTCTTAAATATTCATACTGGCAATAGTTACATATACAAATGATAGTAGTGGCTGTTCTCTCCCTGTCTGCTTCTGATTTATAATAGATTTGCTCGAGTTTAGATCACATATTCAGTAAATCTATGGTTGTGCTTCCAGACTATTAATACACTAGCAGAGGAAAAAATTAGGACTAAAAATTTATTCAATTCCGCAAAATAATTCCCTCACGCTCCAATGAGTACATTAGCAACAGTCAAACGATCGATGCTAAAAGTAACATTTCCTGTCCAAATGTATTTCTGAAAATTGTCTAATACCTCTTTGTTATGCTTAGCTTGCTTGGTTATCACACCCTGTTCCTGTATCATTATAGTTTCATAAACAGCATCATAAAGCGACATTTAGCAAGTCAAAGTACGTGTGATTGTCATAAAACCTGTAAGAAACGAATTATTTGAATTTGTAAGTTAGAGAAATGCAATCGTTCCCGCCGTCCTGAGAGAGAGCGTGACTTCCCTGGGTCACATCGTCGAGCTTTAATTAACCATTTCTGACCAAAACACTTCAATTCCAGTACGGAAATAGTGAGGTATAACATGGGGTGCGTTGGGTTGCGTTTATACCTTGGCCTACTACAAGCATTGTAGAATCACTCTGAGGCATTATTGACAGCCGTTTATCCACAGTCTAGAAATTATCTCTTAAAAGAAATCGGCACAAATGACATACATTTCGGATAGGCATTTTCAAATACAAAATTATTTGACAAAATAACAAACTTTCCCATTTTTATAGCGTCAATGAGGCCTACGTACATTTATTTTACTTGACGCGAGGAAAACAGTACATGTAAGATCTAAAACCTCACGAAACGAAGGCAGAACTTACTCATTTTCTCGACCCTTCGCCATCATCTTGAAAATTTAACAACCACAATGCACCGCAATCGCAGGCCGCACACCACCTGAGGGTTGTCTGTACTCGTGTGTAAACAAGAAATTTTCACCACTGTAAAGAAGCGTATCGTTGTCCGGAAGAGTACAGACCACGCTAAACCACATTTCGATTTACTTTTTACCACAATATCAACAACTAATGAAGAAAATGATTTCATTGCTTGACACATTGACCCGGCGGCGTTGTCTGGACTCTTATAGACATCAGCAAATTTTAGCTAATCAGATTGCGAGATTAATAGCAGTCGTTCTCAAAACGAATTTATTGTCATATATATTTTACAGCTCACTCTTTTTTTTTCTGTCTTTGTCTCTTCTCTCTATCTTACTGATCAACTTCCCGATTACAATTTGAAAGATCTTTTAAAAATCACGAGTATGTAAATCCTTCTTCTGAGACGATTAGAAATTCATTATATGACTGAGAGAATTCACACTACAGTGCAAATGAAAAAATTAGCGACAAACTGGCCTGCTCTCAGTCACTTATCCCATAGTCTAAAACTAAGTTCCGCAAAGGTGTTTTGGGATGTTTTTTTTCTTTATTAACTTATGTTCCCTCCCTTTTAATTTGTACGTAAGGCAACATTAAAGGACAAAATAGTCATCAGATATGGATGGTCTCAGGGGCGGATCCAGGAATTTCTGAAAGGGGGGGGGGGGGGGGTTGTACACTATCAATGAATGTCACCTGTTCATGTCGCTTGTTATACCTGAACCTGATACGACCTTTGCGAAATGTACATTATCTTTTCATAACTTGACAAGCGGTCGGTCCATTGTTATTTTACGAAGAATCAAGCAAAATAACAAAAAAAAATTCTCAAAGGGGGGGGGGGGGGGGGGGGGTTGCAACCCCCAAAACCCCTCCCCTGGATCCGTCTCTGGGTCTCCAACAATTAGCGATTCACCACTTTTGTTTTTTCCCACGTTACAAATATACTCAAATGACCAGCTCAGTTATCTAAAATTCACTCGTCCTTATCTCAATTTGTCCATTAGGCCGTGCAACTGTATCATATCAACAGTCATGCTCCAATCATCTGGCATAGCCATAGCAACTGTACACTCCATACTCGTTGTCATAGATATCGTAGGAAATATCCTCGTCTGTGCTATCATAAAGAAAAATCAACATATGAGGTATGGAGAGACTAGAACAACACTGCAATTTTGAGACGCTAATGACGTTTTATACTGCAAGTTTATATAATCTTGGGAAGCAGAAATGGTACAGTGGTGAGAGCGAACGCCTCCCACCAATTTGGTCCAGGTTCGTCCTCCTGGTTCGGGAGGGTTGCAGTTTCCCGTTTTCTCCCTCCAAAAATCCAACGTCTCCAAATTGCAATAAGAACCTGCACAAAAACTAGTTAAGACTGATGTAGCTTCCTCTCCAAATATTTTTATTCATTTTATTGGAGAGAGAGAATGACTAGCATGTCACATTTTTCTTGACGGCAAGCATGCAAGGAAGATTGAGAAAACTCAAAAGAGAGATCTCGAAGAACCACAATTAAAGTTGTAAGCTGCAGTCAAAGAAATTAATCATTTACGCAACTGGGCTGCTGCGAAAATAAACCCTCCTCAGGAGAAAAAAGAAAATCAAGCTTAAAAGGCACCCCAACCCACGATCTCCGTCATGCTGGTGCAGTGATCTACCAACTGAATTATCAAGGCAACTGGGAGTTGGTCACATTGAGAGTTCATAACATACCCGTAACCTATGAATGTTTGAAAGATCAGATATTTAAATTATTGCCTTAGTAAAAAGGCCTAAAAGGGGCATTATCTTCCTTACCCTTCTTCCTCTTATATCTTGACTTATGAAATTTGACAGGACACCCATCAACTGCCTGCTTGTTAACCTGGCTGTGGCGGATATTCTATACGCCATGTTTGTTACACCAGACACATTCCTCATGCTCGCTTCCACCCACCCAGGAGGAGCGATGGGTACAGTTTTATGCAAATTACTAACAGGTGGAAACCTCGCATGGGTCGCTGCAACATCCTCGGTAGTCACTCTGGTTGCAATTGCCTCTGAACGATATTATGCAGTAATCTATCCTATTGGTAACGTTGGCAAACTTACCAAGCTTAAACTGAAGGTGCGTCACTGAAAAAATTATTATTAGTAGAGAGAAGAGAGAAGTCCTTTTAGCATGTATATATGCGAGAAATAGAGTGAAGAAAACAAAAACGTTTTTGTCACGGAAATATTACCTAGAGCTTTCTATTACTTGGAGCTTTAAGGGAACTGATACCTATTATTTCATCTGCAAGAACAGTTAAATGCTATTTAGAAAAAAAATTGGCCATCTAAAACTGCTTTGATCGACAAAGAACCGTTTAAAGGAACCTTTTAAATGCATGAAAATTCATAAATAAGATTTCAATATTTGCTTAAGGTGGCTGGAAACAGTTTCCAGTACTTTCCAAGACTTAGAGTTTGATGGGTCATTATAACCACTCTTTATCGGTTAATGCCTCAATCATGGTATCAACAAACTGCCCAATCATTGGTGAACAAGTTGCTGTTAATTTTGTGGCACAACAGGTTACCATAGCAATAATATGACCTGCTAAAAACACCCTTAATTTTAGCTTTAAGCGCTTATAACTCAAAAACGAGCTCGGTTACCCTCATTTTTTATTATCGAATTGTAATTAGCGTGATAAGATGCAACTTTTTGCAAAGTTAAAAAAATTCTGTTAAGGGGGTTCAGAGCCACCTTAAATTTTCCATAATTTAAGGTGGCTCTGAATCCCCTCAACAGAATTGTACCGTGGTGGACGGGATCGTGCAAAGGGCCTCTTGATTCCTAACCAACAGCCGTGTTAATTTGTAAATTCAACGAAAGCATTCAAAATGAAAAAAGGAAAAAGACATCTTTCAATACGTACTAGGTCGATACAGTTGTCACGGTAGGCCGACGAACAGTTACACAGATGATAGCTAGTGGCCACGAAAACATTTATTTAAACATACCTAAATAGACCAAAAAGGTTTAAAGGAGCTCAGCCAGGTATTTTATTATTCTGGCCACGTAAAAAAAATTCATGTCAACTCGAAGGAAACCACAGTGAACTAGTTTACTAAGAAAGGTAAATACCAAAGAGATAAACACAAACCATAAAGGAACAAGGATGGTTAAGGATGGAGAAGATTAACACGGATTAAAATTGACAAACTCTAGAATTTTAGCCTAAATTAACTTTTCAAGATGTGTCAACTGTAATATAGCTATATAGCTTTGTTAACAATGACCATCTGTTTCAGGTGATCATCATTGGGTCATGGATCTTCTCATTGATTTTGAACTTACCAATGTTCCTGATGATTAAAGTAGAGGGTAATGCTTGTGTAAATGCCTGGGTGTACGGGGAGGACTGGATACCCAAGGCTTATGATTTGCTATGGTCAGCCATGGTAGGTTTGGCTGTAGTACTGATGGCTGGCTTGTATTCCAGAATCGTGTACACCCTGTGGTTTAAACATGATCTCGATCAGGGGAATGAAATAAACTTCCAACATAGAGTAAGTAGTAAGAAACAAATTTAGTACGTGTACGCAGGCTCCACCAGCATTTTTTGTGAGTTCCTTGCAGGCTTCCAGACTCAGGGTTTACTTCATTTAATGGGTTCGCGTCTCTCTTTATACACAGGGCATCAAGAGAGCGCCGAAGCGAGTCACCTTGATGGTTATAACTATCACAGCCATTTTTGGAATATGTTGGGTGCCTGACGTAATTGCACACAGCATCGATTACTACTCATCTCTCAGCGTCAGTTTTTCTGCATACGCTGTTATACATATGCTGGTGCTGTTCA
>JAHPZR010049395.1:2500-32500 GCA_019787425.1 Platygyra sinensis | reverse complement strand
TCACTGACGAGATAATGTACAAAGTTCCAGCCCTTAAATGAAAACAAAAAGAGCTGGCAAGGCGACTACACTTTGCATGGAAAAATGTGACTCTTAACTCGCTAAAAGAAGTCGGACATCCTATGCCTAGGCGCTTAGAAAATGTCTTTTAAAATAAAGGCGGGCATTCCGGTTTCTAACAATTTGAATAATGGAATGAAAAAATAAGCAGAACGCAATTTACCTAATTTATGAAGACGTAGGTTAAATAAATAATGAAGCGTTAGAAGAAACCAAATCGGAACGAACTTTTGAAACACCCTGTAGTTCTCACGAGATAACAAATGAAGGTATCCGGACAATTCGCCCCCGATCTTCACACAACTAGTCCCTCGCTCTATTCTATCTGCTATCGAACCAAACGAGTCGCTAAATATATGAACCCGAGACTTAACGTCATACAAATTATTCTTCGTTATTTTATCCACCACCGAACAAATTATTCTTCGTTCGTTTATCCACTACCGAGTCTGAAGATCGGGGGCGCATTGTCCCGGGGGCGAGTTGTCTGACATTCCAAATTAGCCACATGAGTTTAAACTCCCTTATGTCAAGGATTAAACACAAATATTGTTTATTTAGTACTTCATATTTGGCAGGGTTATTTGACATTTTCAAATTACTTTATATGTGAGAGAATTGTGTGCTTTGGTCACTTTTTTTTATCGATAAGGACACTTTGTGATGCTTATGTTAAGGAATTTGAATCTCGCTAGGGTTCAATCCTGGACATGTCTGTTTAAACTACGAAATCACCGAATTTTGAGGGAAATTCAGATGTTGAAAAAACTTAAGGATGTTCATGAACAGAACTTCGAAAGTGAAGCAAACAACAAGAAATTGAATGAGGAGGATACTAAATAATAAATATCTAAGTTTAACTATTGTGTTAAACACCCTATACTATTGTGTTAGAGGCTTTGGTTTTGGTTTAGTGCTTCGGTTTGAGACTGGTCGAGTAGTCTAATCGGTAAGTAACTGGTTTGGTTGCGGTTTTACGACACTTGGTTTAAACCAAAGTACTGAATTGCCTGATTACTTTTGACAATCAATTAAAAACCACTCTGCAAACACTAAACCCGACGCGCGTTTGGCAATCGAACCTAATCGAGCTTTAATTAATAGTTTGATTGCCTTCGGCTGGGTTTGGAAATCAAACACAACCAAATTTACCAATCGAACACAATCGAACACTCGAGGTTGGATTACCAATACTAGTGCTCCATTGACTAATATTTTTACTTAAGTGGCTAGTCACAGTAGCCCCAACGGCACTAATTAATAAGGAATACAGATAACATACGATATTATTAACATTCATTTATAAATTTAAAACCTAAAAATTTAAAAATTCATAACATACAGCATTGTTCTTAAACTACCTAAGATACTTAAAGGACCCTAGTAAGCCACACCTTTGTTTTTGTTTACATGCGAGAATTTGGCTATTATATTTTATTGGGAGCCTGTCGAAACGAAGAAAAATCACTGTTACACAGCTTACAGTAAAACAAGAAGAATTCGCTTCATCATGCTATATCAATAATTTCGATGTCATCGAAAACTGATGGTGGAGGCTGACTAGGGTCCTTCAATGATTTGCAAAATATTTCGAGAAAAACTAAGTTAAGCATTATTGACAATCCTTCCTACATTCCTCCAACACAGCTGACATATTCTTTTTGCGCATCATGGCTTTAAAGCTGACAAAGATTTGATGGTCCATTTTTGGTTCTAAATTATACTAGCGTAGGGTAAGAACAAACTTGACAGCGGTGCTGTCTACCCGAAATAACCTGAGAGTTAAAAATGCAAGGCTACCAAATAAAAGAAAAGCTTTTTCATCTTCTTAGAACAAGGACACAAACTAAGCAACCAAACATACAAGCACACAAAAAAACAAAGATACAAATGAGCAAACTACCACTACGACTAAAGTCTTTACATTACAAAACAGTATTTTTATCCAGTAAGAGCGAAGCAAAGATAATCTTTAATAAACCTATTCATTAATAAAGTGATTTTTATAGTCATTTTCTTTGTAAAGAGTGCTAATGCCAACGATCTGACATTCCAAATATTTGTTGTATCCACATGCCAATGTCGAAGGAAGTACAGTGCACTTTAATTCTGTTTATCACTGATTTAAAAGTGCACATGTACACTGGTTGAATTAAACTACAGGTACCAATGCCGCATTCACAGCACACCAGCCTCAATATGATGACCTGTAGTCATTTCAGAAACAAAAGTAAAGTAAAGAAAGGCTATTAAATCTTCATAATGGTTAGTATATTCTAGTATCTGTATCACACCCTTAATGTTTTATTTGGTGTAAATGCATTTATTTTCTTGAATATTTACACTAATACCAAAATCGGACAGGATCAAGAATTTCATACGAATTTTGGTAGCTTACTGACGGTCGTATGGTAATATAAATGGTTGAGACATCTTTTTCCAATCTTAGTTGTTCTTGTTGACTTTTGAATTTTTTTCCAACAAGTCATTGGTAGAATTGTTTTTCCAACAACACCAGCTAACACTATGATATATTATCTTTTTGACTACCTATTCAGTGTAAAAGGAATCTAAAAAAATTGGTCTCCCTGGATAATTAACATGCGAGAGATTGACAAACTTGATGATGCAGAGATGTCGGAGTTTGTGTAGGGTGACTTTGAATTCACGTACAAGGCCATTCTTGCCTCAATTCAGAAGACCTTAGCTTCGTTATTCTCTGGCTCCTTATTCTCTCCATGTTCTGAAGATTTCCTCGCATCCGTAGGCCTCTTAGTAATAGTGCTCCGGAAGCTCTTGCAGCCAGTACACCTGCAGCATATCATTCCCTTTAACTTCTTTCGAAAGTTTTGGCTTATCAGAGCGTACACAAATGGATTGACAGTGGAATTGAAAAGCACCAGCGTATGTATAACGGCATATGCGGAAAAACTGACGCTGAGAGATGAGAAGTAATCGATGCTGTGGGCAATTCTGTCAGGCACCCAACATATTCCAAAAATGGCTGTGATAGTTATAACCATCAAGGTGACTCGCTTCCGCGCTCTCGTGATGCCCTGTGTGCAAAGAGAGACGCAAACCCATTAAGGACGTTCGCGCTAATTGTTTCTGCACATCCTTACTGCGAGCGCAAATTCACATGCCACGCCATGCATTAAGCGCGCGCGCTAAGTACTAAATGAACAATGATAGGGCAGATGGCTATTGCTATAGCTTCGATTGGATTTAACGATCTTGGACGTTCGATGGCCCCTACTTTTCTTTTCAGAAACAGATTTTATTTACAATTATCTCCACTTTGCCCTAAAATGAACAAAAAATCAAGTGGGAAGTTAAAAAAAATTCAAGATTTCTGTCCCTGGGACATGGAATCCTGCCATCTTGCGTCTGCAAGGCGCGTGAGACTATGGTCGCTAAAAACGAACTTGTTCTTTGAGGAACCTCACGAGTTGACTAAATTCGCTTAATAGGTCCATTCAAACCATATTTGGCAGAGAACACTTCCCTTCAAAGCTCTAATTGCAATATTTTGATACTTGTAGCCACTTTGGTCTTCTTCGCTAACGAAGCCCGATTTACTCAGATTTAGGTGTTTTTCCGGGCATGTTCTCTCCGAAACAAAGTCGGTGACCCCTCAGTCTTTTTCAATTTCTGACAGCAATAACTCATCATCTTTCATTGGTAAAATTTTCAGAAAAATATCAATGTTAGAAAATTTCCTGCAAACAGGAAACATGAAAGGAACTCGCAAAAAAAAAAAAAAAAACGTACTGAAATAGTTATTTCAATACTTACTCTCTGTTGGAAGGTCACTTCATTATCAAGATCACGTTTAAACCACAGGGTGTACACGATTCTGGAATACAACCCAGCCATCAGTATCACAGCCAAACCTACGATGACTGAACATAGCAAATCATAAGCCTTGGGTATCCAGTTCTCTCCGTACACCCACACATTAACACACGCATTACCCTCAACTTCAATGCTCAGGAACATTGGTGTGTTAAAAATTAATGAGAAGATCCATGACCCAATGATGATCACCTGAAACAGATGGTCATTGTTAAAAAAAGTTATATAGCTATATCACAGTTTACACATCTTGAAAAGTTAATTTAGGCTAAAATTCTAAAGTTTGTCGATTTTAATCCGTGTTAATCTTCTCCATTCTTAACCATCCTTGTTTGTTAATGGTTTGTGTTAACGTTTATCTGTTTGGTATTTACCTTTCTTCGTAAACTGCTACTTCACTGTGGTTTTCTTCGAGTTTATATGGAATTTTTTACGTGGCAAGAATAACAAAATACCTGGCTGAGCTCCTTTAAACCCCCTTGGACTATTTAGGTATCTTTAAATAAATGTTCTTGTGGCCACTAGATATTATTTGTGAAACTGTTAGACTTGCACCGACATCTGTATGGGCCCATGGGCCCGTTTCTCGAAAGCCCCGGAAACTTTTCGGGCCCGAAAAGCCATTTTCAATTAATCTGTATCTAAAAACAGAGAGGTGTATACTCCTGAAACTTTTTGTACAAAGAGAACCTCTGTTCATATTAAGAATATGTGAATAAAACAGCTCTGTAATCATAAGGTTCGAGATTTTGCAACGGCTTTCCGGGAGGGAAAACTTTTCGGCACCGTCAAGAAACGGGCCCCAGGACGTACTGAGACTGAAATGACTTAATTTTCTTTCATTTCGAATTTCTTCTTTGAATTTGCAAATGAACACGGCCGTTTGTTGGGAATCAATCCTTTTCCTTAGAAACTTTCCTAGTTAACAGAGAACTATCTGAAAATTTGGAAAGTGTAAGGCAATTTTTTTGGGTACACTGATTTAACGTACGCACTTTAAACTATGTGATAACATAAGATGGGACTGATACACAGTTGCCGAAAATTTAGTAAAAAAAAGGTCGGTAAAAAATTGAAGGAAAAGATTGCAATTTCTTTGTAAATTGTTATGTCTTTAAGCGGGTATTTGTCGATCAAAGCAGTTTTAGGTGGCCATTTTTGCTAATAAATAGCATTTAACTGTTCTTGCAGATGAAATAATAGGTATGAGTTTCCTTAAAGTTTGAAGTAATAGAAAACTCTAGACAGTGTTTCACACAAACGTTTTCCTTTTCTTCACTCTATATGTACATGCTAAAAAGACTTCTCTTAGCCAATCATCACTCTATAGTTACTATTAATAGCTTTGCCAGTGACACACCTTCAGTTTACGCTTGGTAAGTTTGCCAACGTTACCAATAGGATAGATTACTGCATAATATCGTTCAGAGGCAATTGCAACCAAAGTGACTAACGAGGATGTTCCAGCAACCCATGCGAGGTTTCCACCTGTTAGTAATTTGCATAAAACTGTACCCATCGTTCCTCCAGGGATGGGTGGAAGCGAGCCTGAGGAATGTGTCTGGTGTTACAAACGTGGCGTATAGAATATCCGCCACAGCCAGGTTAACAATTAGGTAGTTGATGGGTGTCCTGTGAAATATCATAAATCAAGATCTAAGAGGATGAAGGATAAGGGAGATAATTGCCCTTTTATGCGTTTTGCTAAGGAAATAATTCAAATATCTGATCATTCAAACATTCATCAGTTACGGGTATGTTATGAACTCTCAATGTGATCAACTACCAGTTGCCTTGATAGCTCAGATGGTAGATCACTGCACCAGCATGATGGAGATCATGGGTTGGAATACCTGTCAAGCCTGATTTTCTTTTTTCTCTTGAAAAGGGTTTATTTTCTCAGCTGTCTTAGTTGCATAAATGATTATAATTGCTATGACTGCAGCTTATAACTTTGCGGTTCTTCAAGATCTCTCTTTCGAGTATTATGAAACTTCCTTGCATGCTTGACCTAAGGCAAAATACATGACATGCTAGCCATTGTCTATCTCCTGTACTGAAAATAAATTAAAATATTTGGAGATAAAGCCACATCAGGCTTATCTGGTTTTCCCGCAGATCCTTATTGCAATTTGGAGATGCTGGTTTTCGTGAAGTAAGCAAAACCGGAAATCTCAACCCTCTGGACCGGAAACGAACCTGGGCCACATTGGTGAGAGGCCAGCGCTCTCACCACTGCACCATCCCCGCTCCCCAAGAAGATATAAACTTGCAGTTTGAAACGTCATTAGCGTCCCAAAATGACAGTGTTACTTTAGTCTTGCCGTACCTCAAATCTTGATTTTTCTTTATGATAGCACAGACGAGGCAATTTCCTACGATATCTATGACAACAAGTATGGAGTGTACCGTTGCTATGGCAATGCCAGATGATTGGAGCATGACTGTGGACTGATGCTGTTGATATGACACAGTTGCACGGTCTAATGGACAATAGAGATAAGGAGGAGATAATTTCGGATAACTGAACTGGTCATTTGAGAATACTTATAATGTGGGGAAAAACGAAAGTGGTTAATCGCTAAATGTTGGAGCTATACCATCCATATGTGATCAATAGTTCGTCTTTTATTGTTACCTTACGTACAAATCAGAGTAATATGAGTTAGTAAAAAAGACATCGTAACACACCTTAGGCTCGATTTCCAGCCGTTATGGGAGTCCGGTGATTTATCCTCCTCCCAACTACGGCTGGATCACTGGTCCGTAGGGCTTGTTCGTGACGTCGCATCCGGTTTTTATGCAAATTACCATGCGCGGAAAAAAAAATGGCGGAGTTTGTTGCTCCGCAAAAAAATAAACCTGTTCTATATGGGAATGTTTTAGATAGTCCAAGAAAAAACGTAAAAAAGAGACAGGAACTTATTTCAAAGCTACCAGAAACCGTAGTCAGCAAGCATCTTGTTAAGAAGGGTATCTTCTGACAACGATTGTCACGAATCACTGAGCAAAAAAATATTTGAGTTAATCGAAATCGTCGATCCTGCGGCCAAAACAACTGTCTACTGACTTTTTATTGACTTTTTATTTTCTTGGCAAAAAAAGGATACCACAGATTAAGGCTGCCAATTGCTATCCTGGTCTTAGTGATCCGATAACAAAGTGAACAAAATTGTGTCATGCGCGGATACACGGGCGTAATAAAACTCGTATCCTAGCTTTATATGGTTTAGTTTTAGCCCTTCTTTTCAGAAATTATGGAAAATTGCTGTTACAAATTATCGACCTTCAAAAATCAAGTAGATTTACGAGTAAAAATCGCCCCAAATGACCTTGTTTTCCTGGCAAAATAGAATATTGAGAGATGCCCGTTTCCTCAGTGGTCCGCATCTGTAAATAATGCCAAGTGTTTCACGCACAGTAGCGCCACCATACATGCATGAAAACCTTACTTGTCTGTTCTTTTGGGTGTGCTCACATAGGCAGATAATTCACTGGATAATAATTAATTAAACTTACATAGACACAGATTTCAGGTGTCCGTTTTGAAATGTATCACTATTATAATCATCCTTACATAATTTACAGAACTTCTAAGGCTTGTTGGGTTTTTCCAAATCCCTTAAATCTCCATCAAAATGCAAAAGTAAACCATCCCTATGGCATAGTGTGGTGTGTACATTCCTTATTGTCAGAACAATATATCAACATGAAATCTGCAATTCACAGGGACCTACAGGTCAGGCGTGTTACTTCCTTCCCGCGGGCCATTCTCATAGTGGTATGCTTCAATGTTTTTATGAAGGACCATAATGGATTATGACTTAACGTCTTGACTATAAACTCTCAATTCATATGCAATTTTCGCCATCAAAATTCTTATGTTGCCATCTGATTTGGCTAAATGACTAAGAATGTTCTCCTGATTTAGGCTGTGTTCTTTGGGTTGATCTGAATAAGGATCAGTTATCCAAGATCTGCCTGGATCATGTTGCCTCAAAGAAACCAATGAATCCATAACCAGAATGGATTCATCGGTTCCTTTGATACACCATGATCCAGACAGATCTTGGATCACTGATCCTCATCCAGATCACCCCAAAGGAATGCACCCTTAGTTTATCACTTCTGGCTTGAAAGACATCCCATTATGTATACCTTGGATCTTCCTGTATCATTCAAGACAACCTGTTTTATCTGACAGTAAATAACAAATTCATAATCGGTAAAGAGATAGAAAAAAGGGCAAAGGTGAGGTTTGCATCACCACTGACAACTTGAACTGATTTGCAATGTTCTTTCTATTGAGAATCTGATGACGAATGACAAATTCTTACATCTCCAAGGCTTAATATTCTGTCTTTGGTTTTCTTAGTTGCTGTTGTGTTACCCACAACAAATAAAAGGGGACCTCTTTCAAGAGAATATATTTCACTTATTCTTGAAAGCTATTTGTGGAATGCTTGGTCTCTCTTTTTTGGGGGGCTGAAAAGCCCCTGTACAAAAAAAAAATTTGAATAGCCATTTAATGGTTTGATATGCGTGTTTAAAAGAAATTACATAAAGCCATAAAGAATGCTGAAAGGCCTCAATGATCACGAGAAAAAATAATTGTCACAACTTAATAAACAGTGTTGAAATAAATTAAGATGCTGTATAATAATACCATAACAGTATAGGATAGGTTTGATTGTGTTAAAGAAATTAAGGTCCAAAACTGAATTGTACATTTCTAACATGTATTTGTCAGTTGTATATCTCTGCAATATCAAAAGACAATATGAACATTCAAATCACTGAGCTTTTATTTTCAACCATCAGAAGGTATTACACAATTACTTTAAGTGTGAAACATTGTGACGGACGGTCAGAACTTGCTTTGATAAAACCCACATTTCATGTATTCAGTGTTTTCTTAACATCAATTTGGAATCAACTTCGACAAATATTACAAACAAACCACTCTAATTCTTACCAGTGTCGGATACAATGGGCTTCATTACTGAAACTCAGCCAAAGCCTTTTGAAGTTTTCCTGTAAGTTGCACTTGTAAATATGGATACATTGCCATCGGTTATAATCAAGTTTACATCCATGGTCCCTAGCACGACATGAATAAGCCGCCCTCAGCTCCTTTCTCGCGTGTAACGCTTTCGTCATTTTGCTCATCTCCAATAAAAACTGCTTGTATACCTATTGAAGTAAGGACCCTGGCTCGGTCCTGGATAAGCGAGTTGAGCAGAGAGGTAGCCAAAGAACAGCCAGTAAATCAGACTCGTCTACGCAACATCGAAGATGTATATGATCGGGAAGGACTGAAAATTACGAATTTTTCGTTGGCTGTGAAACTAAAACATCTTTCCCTGCTAACAAATTGACGATGGCTTCCTGTTGTGTTTCTCGAAATTTCTCGATATGGAAGCGCTCTAACACACACTTTACAGAGGAAAACTCATCCGCTCTGATATCCGCCATGTTGGATAGACAAGTGACAGAAATGACCAATCACAGGGAAGCCTGCTCGATTTGAGCAGGCTCCTCTGTGATTGGACAAGAAATACACTGGGTAGACCAGTGATCCAGCCGTGGTGTGGGGCAAGGAACGCGGGGTCACACAACGGCTGGAAATCGAGCTTAAACACACCTTTGCCTAATTTTATTTTGGGATAAAACATAAGTGGTTTTCAAGTAAACGAAGGGTCCAGAAAGGGAGACAAAAATTGGTGTTTACATTAAAATAAAAGCTACAGGAAGAAATTAAACTACGGCAGTTTCTTGCACACATGCCTTTGTAACTGTACAGTAAAGACTGCATATGAAACGCCTTTGGTGGATTTGATTCGGCTACAGGGTCGCACGTGTTTCAGAAGGCATGTAGTTGTTTTATAGGAGTGTGACTGAGTTATTGGTATCATCTATCGATTCAGTACTGACTTAATCATTTGCTGGATCACTCTTTCACCCTATGATGCTTATTCCCTCACAAGTTCCCGCGAATCTAGGATCGCTTGCTCGCTAAAGAGAGCTGGCTTATCAGTGGAGGTTTTCACGTGAGGTCACTAAAATTTAAACTACTTAGCTAATGATCCTCCTAAGATTTTACTTTCATAATGAATAACACCAGCTGAAAACTAATATTCATACAAATTTTTGCTCCAAATGTTTTTTTTTTTTTGTGATAGACTATGCTTGAATTTCTAAGCTTTTGAGTGACGCGGCATTTACATGACGGCCGAAACAGCCGTGTCATGTTGGTTAAAAAGTGTCTTTTTTTGTAGAATTTGGCTATCTGAACAGTTAATGCCATCTGGATAGGCTCCAACATGGCGTCTCCGTACAAATCTCTTTAAATTTGGGTAAAAAATTTATCCGCATAGCTTGTTAAAAAATTGCGGTCACCTGAGTCTTTGCATATTTACCATCTTAATTTTCCCAGATTCTGGGCTTTATCTACTAAACAGTGACACTGAAAACCATCAGACAGTTTGCTAATTTTCATCGAAGACATGAACGATTATTTTAAACCTGTTTACAACATCAGCTGCTCGCAGAGTAGATTGCATGTTGTCATGACAACTGACTTCAGCTTTTTGGAAGAGGAAAATCAACTCTTTTTCTTTAAAAATATGGTTTAGTGGGTCGTCCATCATTCTATGCCATTCTAATCATAATGGGCGAGTTTAATAGGAGAACGGATAGGAACAAAATGGAACGGTGCCAAGGAATTATATCAGTTTGCTCTGACGATAATCTACCCATATCAACTTCAAGCTAATAAAGAAGTATTTCTCTACAAGTCAGGCTATACACGGTTCACTTCAAATATTGGCAAACTTCTTCTGTCGTAGTCCATTCTTTCAGGTTATCAATTAAATATATGCTCATGTTGATAATAATGAGCGTGTTCTCATAGCTACAAAGGTATTCCCCTCAAAGATGACAAAGATATCGAGCTCTACAGCGCTTTATATATATTGACTGCGGCTGGAGTTAAAGCAGGTTTTCTAGTCCTCGCGAACCTCCACCTCAGGCTACAGAAAAATCTACAACCTGATAGAGAAGCGGAGAAAAATTTGTCTATTTCTTTTAGAAAACACTTGGGAAAAAAGAAAAGAACTTCCCTCATTAATTGGATGATCAAAGTTCAAGCTCTGTTTGGCCGCTTCATCATAATAGCAACAGCTTGAATTGGTTACTTCTGTGTTTCTGTCGAGCTCTGGAAGTACAGCAGGGTGTTTTCTCATTGCTGCATATTATACGATTTTCATTTGCTTGGAAATTACTTAGTAGCAATTCTTTTAGTTCAATGTTTTCGCACCAAAAACAAAACCTATTTTTATAGGAAACTAAAACGTATTTTAATACAATATGCAGACAATACCAAGAAACGTTTATAAATTTATGATATTCTAAAAGCCATTAATACAATATCTGGAAACTTGGAAATAGGAACAAAAAAGTCACTTTTTGTTTGGAATAATCCTTACCTTACAAACGCTTAAAGGCCGGAGATGATCACAGAAGCTTTTGTAGCCAATCCAAAAACCGGCATAATTGCAAGATGGCATCGGACGAAGGCAACTCGCTAATTATCATCAATTTTTTATGTGTTTGGACATTATCTGGCTGTCATGATAACTATTCAAATACCTGGTGGTGAACACATGGTCACAGTTGTCTTAAAATTATACGATGATTAGTGAACCGCTGTCTTTCCAAATCCATTTTTCCGATGTTATCATGCAGTGATAGCGGGTTTTTAGGTTGATCAAAGAATTAAAATAGGGACTTCAAGCGACTGTTTCCATTTTCTTCCCATTTTTGGTAGCTTACGACCAAGCGAGTGTCAAAGAAGTGGTAGTTTGTCGGTGAATTTGCAAAGTGATCGAAAACTCGAAATGTGATAGCTTCCATTGATCGGCATGACGGTTTCACAGTATGCAAATTTCGCTTTAAAGCCTTTTAATAGCCCTTTTCACGGTTAGCTTTTCTCATTTGCATTACAATGTAATTCAACGTGGATGCGAGGCAATTTCGGGCTAAAACTGTAAAATAGCCCGAATTTGCCTCACATACATGCTAGATTTCATTGTAATGCAAATAAGCAGGGTTAACCGTGAAAAGGGCTATTCCCATAAAAAATAATTTGCCTTTTGTTGACCAACAATGCTTCGTGTAAAGAAACGCGAATCTCTTTCTGAAAATAGCTGTTATCAATTCAAATTGAGGTCATATCGTCAACTTATTTGAAGACCGTTAGCATCACAAGAACACAAAAGATTTCAGTATTTTCACGAACGTGGTTCGGCAAGGTATAAAATGCCCTCAGGTGAAACCCGCGTTGAACGTTTAAGCGCATCTGTCACATAAAACCGACCTTTTATGTATGGGGGCTATGAAATTCGAAATCCTTCATTCTCACGATTTTTTGTGGAATGATAGCATAACATGTACTGATTACACAGAACATAAAAGTTTGGCAAGCTGCTCTTAATAAGCCAAGAAATTGGGCAGCCGTTTTTTCCGTAATCCGAGGACTAAATTTTATCATCAAAAATAACAAAAATGGGCCACATTTCATTCTTTTTTTCTACAGAGTTAAGAGAAGATGACATCCTTCCTTTGCAATATATGGAAATGGCGTCGTATATGCTCCAAGGCAATATCATTAAAATCACCTACCATATAAAGGTAAAAAATTCAGACGTGATCAAAAGGGAATACCTACGTTAATTTTCAGATACCAACATTTTCCACTTTTTTTTTAAAATGCCACAACTGTATGTTCCAGTAATTCAGAGGTTTTATTTATAGATGGGTTTAAAGTAGATGGCCCCAGCTTCCGACAGCTACCAAGAACTTAATTAGCAATAGCATATTATGTGTCTCATGAGCTGCGTCTTCTACCTCTATTTTGTTAATTAAAGGAAAAAAAGGAGTTTTTAAATGTCTTAACAACTTGTCGTCCTTGAGAAGTTTTAAGAGATTTAAAACATCCTTAACGTTTGAGAAGACGTTTCCTGTCACAATCACATTTTTTTTTTGTTTCTTTTACTTTTTTTTAATTTATTAGTCGAGGGGAAGTGGGGTGGGGGGAAGGCAGAAAGTGTCTCTTTACCTCCAAAAGTACATATGCTATTGAGTAGCAACCTTTTTGAAATGTTAAGTGCCCTGAACCTCTTAAGTTCATTGTAACAATGTTTTAGTCGTGACGTCATATTACGTCACATGACGTCATCAACTTCAAAATCCGCCCTTTCGAAATTTTAGATTGAACAAAAAAAGGATTAAAAAATAAGAATGAGTCTTATAGAGTTGAGAAATGCAATTTTGTTGTTGCCATCGTACGTGTCCTAAATGATACTTAACTAGTTGAACTTAAATGTAAGCTGTTTAGACCGAATGTGGCCAAAATAGTCCAGTATCATGTTACATATTTCAGTGCCCTATCGGCTACTTCTCATTGCAAGTACAACTGCTTAACACATTTGTTAAAACATCTTTATACGGAGCTTTACGGCGCTTTAAGTCCTCAGTTTCAATGTCAAGTGAGTCACAAATGTCTTTTAGATCAGCAATGCTAAATTTCTTTGTTCATTTTCCGTCGGCAGCTAACTTGCACATGTTGTAAGGCTTTTAGGTGATGGGATGCTCCAACTGCAGATTGGCGAATACCCCCCATCTTTCCAAGTGAAATACCCTCTTCGTGTTCCTGCATTTGTTCTTCAGCCAAAAATTCTTCTACCTCCTCCGAACTGGCAGCTGCGTTTAAAGAACCGTGTTTCTTTTTCGTTGCTGCAAGACGAGAAAAGTATGCTCCAATCTGTTGAGAACAGAGACAGCCACCTCCAACATATAGACGATTACCCTTATCATCTCGTTCTCTGTGCATTTCCCGAGCAACTTGAGTTAGCGATGCCTTATTTCCCGTTTCCTCGCCAATAAGGAATTTGTCATTTAGATACCCTTTAACAGCTGTAGAAAAACGTATAGACTTGTGCTTTTTTAATGCCCATCCCATGGTGATATTGCTAACCCTCTTTCCACTCTTCTCAGACTCACTTGGATAATTAGCTCCGAAAAGTGGCTTTGATAGTTCGTCATTTATCACATCAGCATAGCGACGCCTTATGTAGTCAAACTGAGACTCTCTGTGTAAACGACGGACGTGATTTCCGACATCCAGGCTCCTCTGGAGCTCTGTTTCAGAATCAAAAGAGCAAGTGCACCCGTCAGTAGGGCACTCAAATAATGCATCACTTTCAACGTTTTCAGTATCTGTAGGTGTGGCTTTTTCCTCTTCAGTGTGTTTGGAACTCCTTGCCATTGTTCCGCAGAAAAGGCATGCTTCCAGAAAGGCCTGTACTACCTTAATCTTTGGAATTTCAGCTGACGGCATATTGTCTTGTACCACGCATTTTCCTTTTCCAATGTCAAATACTTTCCAAAAGCGTATGCCACCTTCTTCGTAACAAATGTTGTGAATCTGACTAATTCCTTTTATTTTCACATTTGTGTCAATTTGGCTGGATCTCTGTGGCATTTGTACAACGCTCACTCGGCATCCCTTTACTGCACCATTACTTTCCAGGGCCTTTTTTAGATTACACGCTGTCAGAATGTCGGTCTTCGTCTCTGCCACAAAGCGTCTTGCATGTTGCTTCATTGTTGCTGTCTTTCGATCGCATATGTCTTTGCCATGTTGAGCTTCGCTGAAGTCATAGCTAATGACTCTGATCCCAGTTTCATGACCAATACTGGGGAGGCTAGTCAAAAGATATCCTCCGTGATAACATCCGGCATTGTCTGATCTAAAATAAACTCCTGTTAGCTCTGTGTGCCGTTTTATAAGTGTGGACAGTGTGTTCTGTTCGCTGCTGTCGAAGACATGGACGATAACTTCTACTGATAAAGAGGATTCTGGCGTTTTTTCTTATCAGTGCTGTGACGTGCCAGTTTATACCACGCTTTCCATAAAACTCGGTTGATTTTTCCCTGAAGTGCAGTGGCAAATATTTCATCGCCCAATCGTCCACCAAAAGGGCTTCAGTAGGTTCTCACTTATCGATGACTTCCTTCTTTCCCTCTTCTTGATTCACACTTCTCAAAATGTGAGTTTTCCATCGTCATATCTGGTCTTTACTGTCATCCAGCAGGAAGCGAAGATCACTATGGCGTCACTAGCCATGGGGCACCGCTCAGAAATCATTCCTATTTCCTCCTCTAAAGAGAGAAATAGAACGCGTAGTTCCTGGCAGCTGTCACACTCGATTAAGTGGCTATTTTTTTTTTTTTTTTTTTTTTTTTTTTAACATCATAAACTTTATTTATACACACAAATACACACAAACAAGTAATCAAAAAGAAAAAGTAACAGGACATAATCGAAAAGAAAGATGACAAGACAAATTAGACTAAAAAAAAACTAACAAGATTGAGCCTATGCACTACCTAATCAATAAAAGATATATAACTGGAACCACTATGTGGAACTTACCGGGGCCCAGTGGGACACCGGATTCCATAGTTAATCTTCGTACTCTTTCCTCCCCCTTCTGTGGAGGCTAATATTGACTTATTTTACATTCAGAGACAGTTTGAACACCTGCTTAGATGTAAGTAATGTACCAGTCAAATCGACGCTTAAGCATCCCCCCCCTCGAGCATATTTTGCCAATCAACTTATAATAATATTAAAATATTCTTTGAATTGTGTATTTTTGTTATAACAGTAACAAACTTTATTAAAAATACATGTAAGTGTTCGTTTACATGAAATATTCGATTTCAAACCTGTCCTGTTGCAGCGGATAGAAAGCTCAATATCCCAAAAATTGTTATTTCTTTATAACACTAACAACATTTAAAAATAAGTATTTGTTTACATGAAATATTCGCTTTCGAACTTGTGCTGATCGTGCTTATAGTAAGCTCAATATCCAGAAAACTCTCTTCATTTCTTTATAACATAAACAAACCTTTGTAAAAGTAATTGTTTACATGAAATATTCGATTTCGAGCTTGTCCTGATTGTGCTTGTAGAAAGCTCAATACCCAAAAAATTGTCATAATTTCTTTATAACATTAACAAACCTTCGAAAAAATACATGTTTGTTTATATGAAATATTCGATTTCGTACTTGTCTTGATCGTGCTTATAGAAAGCTCAATACCCAAAAAATTCTCATAATTTCTTTATAACATTAACAAACCTTCAAAAAAATAATTGTTTGCTTACATGAAATATTCGATTTCGAACTTGTTCTGATTGTGCTTATAGAAAGCTCAATACCCCAAAAAATCTCATAATTTCTTTACAACATTAACAAACCTTCGAAAAAATAATTGTTTTATGAAATATTCGATTTCGAACTTGTTCTGATCGTGCGTATAGAAAGCACAATATTCAAAAAAACTGTCTTAATTTCTTTATAACACTAACAACTTTTTAAAAATAATTATTTGTTTATATGAAATATTCAACTTCTAATTTGTCCTGATCGTGCTTATGGGAAAGCTCAATATCCAAATAAAGCCAAGGAAATTTCTAGTTGATTTCAGACACAACTAAAGTGTCTTTGTTGTAAGTTAAGGAAACATTTTCAACAAAAAGCAACTTTTGGGCCAAAGTTTGGTCATCTTGATTTAAGATGTTATCAACGAGTTGGCCAAGGACTTAGTCACCCATCTTTAGAGACGTATACGCATATGATGGTTGCTATTGCCATATAATTGATGTGATACGGATCTAAAGAAACAATCACCCGCACCACCAACATCTATTGATTGTAAACCAAGTTCACTTAATCTTGACTGCATCAAATTCTCAGAGGAAATAAGAGAGGGCAACTGCACTGTTGAGCTGTCATTTTGCATAAAAGGTCTAATGTTCACGATGATCAGTGTTGTATTGAGTAGGTCCTGGATTCTTCTCAATATCGTTACTTAGTTTGAAATTCACATAATTGGTCATATGACTCACACAATTGCAAGAAAACAATGATAAATATCGACGTGCTTTACATTTAAGTTTCATTATCTCGTGATAATGCCTGCTAAAGAAAGACAAAAAATAAGCTTTCTTGGGTATAGCCATTTTATTCAAGTTAATTATCTTTGGATCACGTTTGTTATTACATTTATATCGTGCATGATAAAGTTTTCTCACCTTATTAACATAGCGATGCAGGTTTGAAGATGTCGGTATCTCAATCGTTGAAATCATTTTGAAGACAAATTTCTTCAACATGCTACTCTTCTTGTTGAGACCTCTTAGCAATAGCAGTGGAATTCTGCTCGGTTCACCAGCACGTCTAGATCGCCTTGTAGCACGTTTTTTAAGATGATTATAAAGTCAGCTTTGATAAGTGTTCGCTTTGATTCTCGATAGATTTTAAGACGGAAGGTTCACTCAATGTAGATAGCTTTGGCAAGTCGCTCTTATTCTCCGATAAGTTTCACGATAGAAGGTTCACTCTTAAGTAGTCGCTCGTAAATTTGTCTCTCCAAATACTCACTCATAAATTTTCCCTCATAAACTTTTGCATCATAAAGGTTGGGGAACGTGTCGTTCTCTAAAAAGCTATAATCTTTCTCTTGACTGTACTCCATGCCTCGTGCTTTCCAAGATGGCGGATAAGATTTCAATCAGCCAGCAAGCACTCCCAACAGTAACGAACCCGCGATTTATCTAGAGTCTGCGATATATCCCTCACAATGTAACGTTGAAAAAACGAAACCGTCTGCATTTTAAGACCGGTGCCCCAGCCTAGCTGGGCCCCGGTAAAAATGCAATACATCATTCATTTGATTGAGAGCAGACTTCCTATATACTAATGCAGCTTATATTATAATAATGCTATTTATTTTTAATTGTTCTTTATTTTATTAAGTAATATGCCAATAAAGTTATGTTAAAAAGAAGTAATACATCTAAATACATTTTTCTAATTTCCATTGAGTAGTTAATTTCTTGACAAGTTCATCCAAAGTCAATTCTTTTTGAAGATGTTTTGCGGAATAGATATATTGTTTAACCAAGATGATGAGCAAATCTAGCCTGTGTCTTACGGGGCCCGAGAACATATCAGTTACATGACGAATATCATGAAAAGCCACTTTTTCATTTGAGAGTGTTATTGCAGTATCTTGGCAATGATTGAACCACGATGTAATTTGTGAATAAAGTTTTATAGACTCCCTGCAATCAATAAAAGTGTGTTCTATTGAATCAGCATTAGAGCAATATATACATTTATCATTATCCGCTAAACGAAAAAGTTTGAGTTCTCTCTTCGTTACAACTGTTCTATGCGAAAAACGAAAACAAAATTGACGGAGTTTGTTATCCCTTGTAAAGCGATATATATCTTGAAACTTACTTAACCAATCAACAAATATTTCGGGGAATTTCTCCTGCCACTTTTTAATTCCACTTGGGACAATGCAGCTGTAATTGTTAAAGTGGCTATGTAAACAGCTCTGCATAAGTTGTTCTTACTTGGGGTCACTTAGTGCAAAGAATCGGCAATGGTCAAAAGACAGAGGAAATGTCACTCGTTGAATCGTTCACGACATGTGTGCTGTAGTCTTGCTTTAGGTAACGCTTGCAGGACAAGGCTATTGAACGCAGCCTGTCAGCCTTACTATCGAGCTTGCTGATAATTTCTTCGAAATTTTCCAATGCCTCTGATCTGTCCGCCGTGTAGTTGTCCAGACCTTGAAGAGATTTTCTTGTCGAAGCTGGGCAGACTTCAAGAATTCTGAACAAAGTTCTTGTACTGGCCGCTTTAAAACCACTTCCGGTCACAAATCGTCAAGTACTGTGCGATGATTCGAGCTGGGATCAGTTTTCGTATTGGCTTTGGAATCACTAGTTCCACTCCACTTTCGAGTTTCATGATTTTGGAAGTACGATATGCTCTGTCTTGTGAAATCATGTCGCTTGTTATGAAGCTTAAAAAGGGGTCAACTTTGCCTTCACTGAGAAAGAACCTGTGAACTGGAGCTGTAGGCACTGCAGTGCCTGGTCCATGTTCTTTACAATGCTACCTAGCCTCCTTTATATTAAAATCTGTCAGACTAGGAGATAAGAGGCGGCTCACGCAAGGTTAGTCTGCAATGTTAGCCGGTGACAAGGAGGATTCATATCATTCCTGGATCCATCCTTAGTAAATATGCACAAAATATCGAGAAACGACTGAAAATTTGAAGGGATTAATTAAAAGCCCCAGCCATAAGTTTGGTGAAGATGCGGTGTCTGTTGAAGCGAATAATACTGACTTTCTGATTTTCTTGTTTGAAACCTTTTTGAAGGACATCCTTAAAAGTGCGCCGTACCTTTTTGGCACCCTTATTAACGAAAGGGTCGTTAAGTACCTAAGATGACTAAGCATGTCACTCATCTTTAGGCCTAACTACCCGTTACAGCGAAATGATAATACTCTACAGCAAATGAAATAAACATCGTTTTATTTTGTGTCACGCAACTTAAAACTGGCTAAATAGACTAAACGTATTCACAAAAAGATCCTAGAAAACAAAATTGCCCAAACATTTTCCTTTCCTATTTCAATATATAGCTCATTACCTTTGTCACAGAGCATAAGTTTTATCAATACAATGCTGGAATGCATAATTCAAAGATTTTTAAAAACACCGCTCTTTTGGCAAAACACTACTACGAACTAGGGCAGGTTATTCCCGAAGACTATTAAAATTAAATTCAACAGAAACAGAATTAATTTTTAAATAACCTTAAAGAGTTTGTATAGTTCTTCACTGGTACTAACTTTATTTTGATTCGCAACGTCTTGGAGTTGTGAAATACATGTTTAAAAGATGTCAATATTTGCTTTTCTGTAGCGATAAATTGCCGGCAATTTTGGTTTGACCTTTGACCTTCCCTTGTTTTGTCAAGGAGAGGTTTCATGAATCTAAAACTGTGTCATATTAACGACCATAAGAAGTAGTTTAATCACACCAGTTTTCGCCGAAATCGATTATTTTCATTTTCATGCCTCTGGTCGGCTCACTGTGACAAATGCACTTAAGTCATACATGTAACACAAGGTGAGCAAAGACAGATCACTTATGTATCCTGAGACAATAAAAAGTTATTCTAGACAATTACATTTTTAGCTGAGACGGGACTGTGTCTTTCGCTTCACGTGTCTCGTTCCTTTCAAAGTGTCACTGCAAAGAACCGCAAAGAAGTTCTTGCGCCTCGAACATCCTCCCGCAAAGAAGTTCTTGCGCTTAAATTATCATGCAACCGCAAAGAAGTTCTCGCGGTTTCCAGGACTCAAGCTCAAGCGACCCAAAAAGAAGTTCTTGCGCGTGCATTATTTTGGCCGGGCTGCACTGTATATATAAGACAGTTTTAAAGCAATATTCACTCACCTTAACCGTGTGGCATTCTAAACTAAATTCTTAACATGGAATCTACGCTAGTTAGATCAGGAAAAGGCTGGATTTTATACACAGAACACAAATAAAGCCCTTACCATTAAAATCTGAAGAGAGATTGGCAAATAATTGTGGTATGCTACCACGAAGCTCAATAGTTTAGAGTTGAAGAAATGGTTTTAATAATTGTCCTTTTACCTTTTTTAAATGACAACTCCGACATTCAGTGACGCAGAAAGTTTGAAATTAGAATTGAAAATAAATTAATAAATTACGTTATTCGTACTTAATTTTGCACTATTTAATTTTTGGATTTCGGCAAAATAAAGGAGAGGAACAACTTATCAATATACCGTTATTTCAGACAGGAGCTCTTTTACATGAAATGCAAACATAATTCGTCTTTCACTTGTAAGACAGTTTTAGTAGATTAATCTTCCGAGAGAAGTTTCGTTTCTCCACTGACAACACCGGCCGGCCACATTAGTGTTCTTCCACTCTTTGGCAATTTTCTTCAGTGATAACGGCAAGGAACCGGTTAATGGTCATTTGATGGCAACCCGTAGAAATCAAATTTTTAGCTTTTGATTAGGAGAGCCATTTTCCACCGGAGTAACACTTATTTTAGGTAACTATTTGACCACATGTAAATTTTTTAATGCGTGATGGTGGTCTATCAATTTTCATGTGTAAATTTTGCAAGATGCTTTTATCGCGAGTCATAATCTTCAGATATTTGTCGACTCGCCAAATTCGCGAAAAACGCAAAAATAAGTACCATTAAGGTACAATTCGAAACTTAATTGGCTTTCTGTATTTGATCTCTAAAATTATGGTTTAGTTGGTCCCTCGTCTGATCATACATTATTGCTATTATACAGTGTGAAACAGGAAGACGGTCAGTAGAACAGAGTGGAATGTGAATCGCGATTACAAACGGCTGTGAAGAATTGCTTTTCTAAATTCACAGCTACTTGATTTTCTTTTTACTTTTTTTGTGAATTAAGAATTAAATTTTGACAATATCCTTAGAATTCTCTTATTATTATTATTATTATTATTATTATTATTATTATTATTATTATTATTATTATTATTATTATTATTATTATTATTATTATTATTATTATTATTATTATTATTATTATTATTATTATTGTCTGACATTATAACCTTTCCACTTGCTGCATTAATGTACAAGTTTCACAACAATCTCTTACCTCCTGTATTTGACCCTTAATTTAATTCTGTTAGGATGTTGCATAATTATAATACCAGGCTATGGAGCAAAATGACTTATGTTATTCCAAAAGTCCGAACAAATTATAGAACATTCAACATAAGATTTCAGGGTGCTAAAGTGTGGAATGATATAAGTGATGTCTTAAAGCCTCTTCCTTTGAAAATGTTTAAGAAAAATCTTAAGTTAATTCTTGTTGGAAAATACTAATAACTTTTCTAGCCTTCCGTTGTTTTTTTACTCTGTGTGTGTGTGTCTGTGTCTGTGTTATTTCTGACCCGAATCATTGCATTAGATAAATCACCTAAGTATAGCTGCCCTTTATTCTAGCCCCTATGGTTATTTGGGGCAGCTAGTACTCATCTATATTTTTGTTAACTTATATTGTTTATTACTATTGTATTATGTTAGATACAAAAAAAGTTGTTGTTGTTGTTGTTGTTGTTGTTGTTGTTATTATTATTATTATTATTATCATTATCATTATTATACGTTATGTTTTTTAATAATAATAATATTTTATTTATTTCACATAATCAGTAAAAATACACATTGAAAAACGAAATTAAGAATTAAAAAAAAACCAGTAGTAGCCTTGTACAATTTTGATGAATAAAATGCCTCCAACCTATTATATTTACTTTACATGGTGAGTGGTTTTTGTCCCTTTTTTTTTAGCTAAAAGCATTAAAAATCTGGATAAATTCAAACTCTAATAATCCAATAAAGCTAAAAAAATACCTAAAAAGCTATCTAGAAAAGCGAAAGGCGAATTTACGATTCGGCTAAGCAACAGTTAATAATGCCAATGGCTCCTTCGGCAGCTGCGATTTCAATATCACAATTGTTGTAGTCAAACGCAGTACGGCGCTTCACCCGTGATCCTCGAAGGCAAACCAGGGCCGACCTAAGGAGCGCAAAGGATGTCATTGCTTGAATCCAGGAAGTTTTTTGCGAGTAATGTTCTCCTTTCTTGGCGACTATCAGCTCAGCCAGTCGACTATGGTATCTTATGCATTCCATCCCCATCCCTCCAGTAGTTCTAAATACAAGCAGCGTGAACGAACCATGCTCAACATCCAGCACTCTCCTCGAGTAAAACCGCTTCTTGTCGTTTTCATGGATGCGACAGATCTGCTGTGGCTCCTGGTCCCTGTAATTAAGACTCGGCATTAGGGTGGCAAACCCTCACAGCGAAGAATGCCGAGCTCTGGGGATCCCAGAAGCCCCGCGCCCGAATGTCCAGTCGTGCGTCTTGTGCTCTATTGGACCCTCTACTGAACTGTTCATCAGTGACGTCTTGGAGAACTGGCTCGACCTCGACATTGCTACACACTGTACTCAAAAGATCGGCCTCGAGGTCTCTCAACTCGTTATGACGTTGGATTACAAATCCCCCTCGTTTGCAAATCATTGCTTGGTCCACTGTGAAGTTTTCCCCACTCGCAAATACTGATGGAATGTCATCGAGCAGTTAATCATAACGTAACTTAAGAGCATCGCGAAACTCTCTCTTAGTGAGGTTAAAACCCTGTTCTTGAAGGGGAAGAAGTGTGAGCCATATGGAGGAGCCTTTTTCTTGCGCTAGTTCTAGAGCTCGCTTGGTCTTACGTGGAACAATCTGTTTTAGGTTCTCTACGATCTATGAAAGTTCTTCAGCTTTTCCACATTTGAGAATCTGACGCCCGAACTTGATGAGGGACTCGTCGGGTAGTTGATGAGTTTGAGCCATGATATGTTCGAAGAGAGGGAATGTCACCTGAATAGATGGAGCATGTTCGCGTGCCGCTTCATGAAATGGGTTGCTCAAGTCAAGGCCGCCTAAGCTCACTGGTAGTGTTAGAACATCTCTATCCAGTTGGCTACACTTTCGCTTTAATATTGCTGGTATAAGGACCTGGGAAATAACCTTTTCTAGTGGCTCTAAAGGATATTGGATGTCAGGGAGAGTTTTTAGGAAGTACGTCCAACGATGTTTTAAACCAAACGTGTAGGCGGCATAGCTGGCCTGCGGTTGAGCCCGTGCAAATTCAGCAAGCTGAGCAACTTCATTAACCCAGCTGGTTACTTTCTCGTTGACATAGTCCTGCAAATAATCTCTTGAGCCTATCTCAGTTCCAAGATGCTACTGCCCCTCTACTGTCACATTGATGACTGCATCTTTAAAAACCTCTCTGACAAGCCCCTCCTTTTCTGGTTCTGCGATAATCCAGCACTTTATAGCGTTTGGAAAGTAGCCGATATCTGGTCCCAGTGTACTGACTACTGAGGCCATCTCACCATTGATTGATTTCTGAGATAGTGCCAGCTCTATTGGCGTCATCTGCAAACCAGCATTGCTTTGCCTGTGACATGGCCTGTAGACTAGTTATCCATGGCTGGATGCTGAGAGCATATAATGTCATAGCGAGTGGGTCGCCTTGAGTTGTTCCTTCCGTTGATGCTATCTCTTTGCCGCCGGGGTTAAATAACCCGGCGGAATGACGATAGGTGTTTATGGCGTAAACTGCAATGACAGAGAACGTGGATGTTGTGTAGAGCCGTTGGTAGACTGCTGGCAGTCTGTTTTTCTCTCGAAATTTCAGCAGGGATTATCAGGAGAGACTATTTAGCCTAAAGGAGAATAAAGGAGACATGGGCGCGGCACTCACGAGAAGAAAAACAGACTGCAGACTCCTCTCATGTTTTTGAGGACATTCACACTTGTCAAAATAATCTAATTAACTAGTAGATCGTTTTCACTGTCACGCAACAACCAAAAAAAATAAATAAATAAATAAATAAATAAATAAATCGAAAACCATCCAGTGGAAAAAGCCAAGAAATTGTGATGCTATAGAATTAAATTCTTCAAATCAATTTTTCTCGCGGGAGTATCATGATACGTTATGCTTATCGGGCGAATTTCGCAAGCAGAGCTAAAGAACTTTGCTTCCATAGTTAAACCGAAGACGCGTCGTGCTCTGGGGATTGCTGTTGTTGGCTTTGTAGGTGATCATTTAAAGGACAAAAAGGCGACAGAATTCAACACATTGGACTAACTTTTATCTGAAGATCTGGGACTTCTGAGCCCGTTTCCAGTCCAAGTTATTCCTCAAGAGTCTGTGCGAAGTGTGCGTTAATAATTAGGAACGCCGTTGAGCTAGCCCGTTTCTTAAAGGCTAATTTAAACCCCGTCGTAGCCGATGTTGAAGCAATCGAACTCTTCAACGTCCGGAGAAAAACCAAAGTCCGCCAAGACTCCTTCTGCAGAACCAGAGAGTCAAGCGTCTGTATTAAGGACACCGACAACAACTTGTTTCTGTTCAGCCTTAAAAGAACTAATTTTCAACAGTTTAAGCTTCTCCGAGACGATCGCGTCTTGATGATCGGGATGATCCGTGCCATTGCATGACTTGCATCGCTCGTCTTTGTTATGCTTTGCGTGAAACTTTGCTTGAAACTTATAACTCTTTGTTTACCCTTCTGTCAACTATCTGTCATCGGGCACATATTGACCAATCAGGTACTCCGTTGCTGGGCTGACGGAGGGTTTGAAAACATTAAAAAGAGTCTGCGGACGGTTTTTTCTCGTCTCGTCTTCTTCCCCACTCGGCCATACGACCCTGTCTCGCCTTCTTCTCTACACGGCCAACGCAATTTGCGTTCGCGATGACTAAACGCTCGTCCTAGTGACCCTTAGAGAAAAAACCGGCTGCCAGCAGACTAAGCGGTTGGCCCTATTAAGGGCATTAAATGCATTGGACGCATCTATCAACAGAACTGCGTCGGTGTCATCTGCTTCGAAGATTCTATGCATAGGGTTTATTGCAGCCTCGCTCCCTGATTTCTGTCCCGTGCGTAATTGTAACTAGCCACTTGCCTCAGCAACATCCCGCTTGGCTATGTTCATGACGCACTTCTCGCAAATCCTCCTGGTCACCTCTCCAACTCCTATTGGCCTAACACCACCCTCCCCTTTATCTAGAGGGATAAGGCGACTTGCTACTAATGGCTCTATGGTGGAAGGATCGATGTATTGAGTACATAGAGTCTTTGCCACGGTAGGTATCGCCTCATACTGCTTTGTCGATGGCTGTTTGAACGATTTACAAGCTAGCATTGGTCTGAAGCCATTCGCGTCAACCCAACAGGGACCCCCAGAGTCTTTTGTTCCTAAAGCAGCTGGTCTGACCGTTTCACCGTTTATCCCAGAGTAAAGTGATTCAGGAAACTCGTCGTCAAACGGCCCAAACAGGAGTGAGCCCGATTTAGCCGGTTGAGGATTGGGGTGTTTTAACTGTAGTTGCGCCATAACTTCTCTGGTCAGCGGTAGTACACCTGACCACTGGTACTTTCGCTCAGGTAGCGAAGTGCCGAATTTATCTGACCCTCAAGCCGCCACGAGTTTGGGGAACACTTTCGATTTATCAGGTTGATCTGTAGATCTGAGTTTTCCTATTCGACTTTGAATAATCCGACCTTCGCGCAACAACTTGTTGATTTCCCCGTCTTTCCACTGTACAAGACGTTTTGACAACAGCTAGTGGTGCTATTTAGCTTTGGACTTGGGACTAGGCTTTTGAAGGCTTACCGCAAGGAGCGCAAATGCAGCTTTCAGCACTATGTGTTGGCAGTTAGCACCGTTTTTCCAGTCATTAATATGCGACGTAACTTGATCGATTAAGTCTCTACCTGTTCTCCCATAGAGGACGAGAAAAACAGTTTTTCTCCAGGTCACAATCTCATTATAAGCATCCGTTATGACTGAAGCCTGTAAAACAATGTCGCTGCCGTCAGTCCGCTTTCCCCACTTTATGGTCTCGGGTTTGCAGACGCTAACATAATTAGGAACAAAACCGAGTGCCGGACAATTGTCTTCGCTCTTCTCTGTTGTCTGGTTCGGTCGTTGCGCCGTCTGGTCAGGACTATCTCCTGTGATTTGTCGCAAAGTAGTAGTCATATGCAAATCTTGACTCAAAGCAGCATAATTAGCATAACGAGGTTCCGATCGAGCTCGCATCTTCAGAATTAAAATTTTGACTTTCATTTCTTTGATTTCTTGGCTCGAGTTCTTGTTGAGAAATCATATATATGGTTCTCCCGCTCAAATCATCTCGTTCGCGGTCACAACCAAAACTTCCATCCTCTTGCTCTTCCCCGTGGAACCGTGTTCAATTCACTCATGTCCAATTCACCTGATCCGTAACGGGTCGCAAAGGGGGCGACGCTTCGCGACGGATCGTGCGGGCTTTTCGGGTAGTTGCGATCCGTCACGAATCGTTATCAACTGTCTTGACCGTCACACCGGAAGTCATGTCGCGAAAAGGGATAGCGGAAGAGAACTTCAGGTAGTGTACACCTACTCCTGAAAAAGTTGGCGGATCATGACAATCCGAGAAGAGTCGCTAAGTTGGCGCGGACCGTGACGATCCTAGTCGGCTCGTGACGAACCGTCCCAGCCGTGAAGTAACCATACGCGCTAGTGATGAGTCTAACACAAATAAACGGGCGAAAAAGGTGTGTGAATACTCTTCGTTCTAACAAAGGCGCCCACAAACATAACGAAACCCCCAAACACTTAACCGGCCTACACAAATACACAAATAAACAGGTACTTGAGGACCCTTACATGTAAGTGACCAACACAAATACACAGGCGAATGAAGAGTGTGAATATTCCTCGCACCCACAAACATTCACACAGGTGTAATGACGAGACTAACACAAATAAACAGGCAAA
This sequence comes from Platygyra sinensis, assembly GCA_019787425.1. NCBI lineage: Eukaryota > Metazoa > Cnidaria > Anthozoa > Scleractinia > Merulinidae > Platygyra > Platygyra sinensis. Next base: position 5,216 of record JAHPZR010049395.1, on the reverse strand, counting down.
AAAGGTGTGTGATGTGAATACTCCTCATTCTAAAAAGGGCGCCCACAAACATAACGAAACCCCAAACACTTAAGCGGCCAACACAAATACACAAATAAACAGGCGAATGAAGTGTGTGAATATTCCTCGTTTTGAAAAAGGCGCCCACACAAAAATAACGAAACCCCCAAACACTTAAGAGCGTGTCCGTGTAAGAACCGACCACTCAAATTTTCGTGGAAAATGGATTGCATTCATTTTTTCTACACAAGTCAAACAACATATGCAATGAACGAAAATGCCCTTTATTTCGATAGATTCGCTTTTTTAATTTTTTGAGGAATTTTTTTGGTAGGCACCCCGAAAACTAAACAAACCGGAAATTGAAACCCCCAAAATTGGGGGTTACGTTATGCTTGCTCAAACTTTGCACATTTGATAAAACGACCTAATTCTTTCAGAATTACTGCATAATTCTTTCTTCTTTCCACACAACTAAAAACTATCTGCTTATCTTTAACGCAAGCAAAGTTATGACGTCTTAACGTGATCCGCTTAAAGATGTCTTTGCCATCTTTCCTGACATAGCCTCCAAACAAACAGAGTTTTTTCAAAAGTGGGACCTCTTCATGAATGATGACTGTTATCACCGTAATGTACTAGGCTTAAGCTACAATTATCTGTATTAAAAGTTGTGGGCATTCATAATTTTGATACGCAAAAAATTCGACAAAGTAGCGGAAATTTCAACAATTTGTGTGGAAATGACGAATCTCATCCGTTGACTAAAATGCGGTTTTGAGTTTCTCAGCGAACTTTTAGACATTACCTGAGTAGATTTATTGAGTTTTAACGCTTGGAGAACTCGATGAGACTTATTTTACGAGAAAATATCGAGAAATATCTCAAGCCTTATGTTTTTTTTGACTGACTACTACCGATCGTCATCACGACCGTTCCGTCACGCATCACGCATTCTTGGTTGAAGAAGGCGTTGATTTAAAATGTCTTATCCCCATAGAAATGAGCAGCCTTTTATGATTATTTCATACTTTTTCAACACCTTTTCCTTTTATTTTCTTGTTTCTTTTTATAAGATTGCTGTAATATTAATTTTAGTTGAGTCATCGCCGAAGCCGGTAGTGTAAACAGTTGGGGTCAATGTCAACAACATTCGTTCACTAACTCACATAATTTGACCGTTCGGGAGACTCTTTTCCGCTAATAATTAAAGTTGCTAATAAATCAGGAGAGCTCATAGAGAGATTTTTACCCTAGCTGATATCCGAAATAGACCTTTTTAGGGATACCATGCCTTTCCGATGCTTCTAATTAAACAACAAATATGCCTAAGACACTGCTTGATTTGATGCCGCGTAAATCGAGTAACATGATACTGTGTGCGAAGTCTCACCAAGACAAGTATTCGTATCAGACTCATAAAAGTAGCATCCCAGTCTTGCCAATTTTTAAAAAATTATAGGGCATACTAGATTAAGACAGAGTTTCCTCTTCATAGTATTCTTAGAGAAACCAATTTTGACCCCTGAATTACCCGGACACGCAGTTTTGTGCAATTCGCAAACGATTTCCCTGGAAGCATTGCACAGCTAAATCCACTACTTTTAAAAAATTTTAAATATTTTTTAACTTCCACACGGTCGTTTTGCTTTCCTGCCAAAGTTTTACAAGGGGAGATATAACCAAGTATCAGGCACATCCATGTGCTATTGTCTAAATTGGGGCTCGCGCCATCGCCTTTTTGGTTTGATGTTTAGGGAAATATCAATTTTATTGCTTCATTACTCTGGTAATAAAAGTCATTCTTAACATGCAGTGATTCAAGGTTTAAGCTAGGGTTGTGCGAGTGACCGTCCAGTAGCAAATGTGGGGCCACATGACCTATTCCACTAGGGGTTCCGGGGGTTTCATGCCTCCAAAAACATTTTGCAAAATTGAAGCAATTTTTGGTGCGTTTACCACGATTTTCAGCCGAAACATTTATAAAATGTATCGTTTGGACTTGAACAATGATAATGCCTCGTTTACTTTGCTAGCCAATAACCTAAACTAGATTGAAACAGCCCATACTAAACACACATTTGTGCTAACACCTCTATGAGTGTCTGCCGGATTATTACGTTTCTTGGCGGTCATCTTAGGAGAAGTGTATAGGTGTACACCTCTGTAGCCACAATTGTCATTTGTGAAATCACTCCAATATTTCGAGGCTTTTAAACTAACACGGTATGTGGGCTGTTTGTAGCGCACGCTTTTTCACAATCACTATTAAGCCATGGTTATCCACAACAGTTTTTCTGCGAGAGTGTTTGGCTATCATTGTCCAAGGTGAGGTTGCTACACACGAAATGTGTCAGACTTGAAAGGGAAAATGTCCGTTTTCTTTATCGTAGAGAATTCCACCAGGACCAAGAAAGTAAAACTGCAGTACTGAAGTGGCTGCCAAAGCCGTTTAAGGCCTGAGTCAGGAATGTAAAGTAGAATTATGGTTGGGCAACTATATCTCTTGTTCTATTTGTTTTAACAAGCTGAACTTTTTCCTGATTATAAAGCTCGACGTCCTGCCTTGCCTTAACAAATTACTCTGAACACGTGACATGCTACGTAATCATTTTGTTAAAATTTGGTAAATCGGCGAATTGGTGGTGAATCTATCATATTGATCATTAAAATATAGATAGGACCCTGCGCGCTCTCTGATTGGTCAAAAACCCAT
>JAHPZR010049392.1:5000-14677 GCA_019787425.1 Platygyra sinensis | reverse complement strand
CTAGCTCAATGTCTAGATCCACCACTGATGCTGTAGCATTCTGGACCATTAATCATGGCTGCCTGCGTGACTCTTAACTCTGCCAGCCTAAACATGAAACACGTTTTCATAAGTTTTTGGCAATGTTGTTTTCTTGCCGTTCATGATGGTTTCATATTGTATGCGTTTGTTTCTAATCTTTCTAATGCCTAATGTACCTATCTATCTTTTTCTATTTTTTTCACATGTATTGACTCCTCTCAATAAAAGTCAGATTGTATGCTAATACATGCACACACATATATGTATGGTTTTGCCGCTGATGTTTACTCCTTCACGGAAGATGTCAAATCTGTCCAAAGCAACTTGTTGTTTGAATGTATCTCTTCTGAAGCTTTGAGAAACAAAGGTCATTTCAGCTAAAGGCATGTATGAAGGCGTTCAATTTGTGGCACACAGTAATTTGACTGTGTATATCAAAGTGGGAGGCGAGGTGGCCTAATGGTGCTGGGCTTTGCATTGAGAGCAGCAGGTCAAAGAAATGGTTCTGGATCATTATGTTGTGGTCTTTGGCAAAACACTTTACTTTCACATTGCTATTCGCGTTGGACTAGCATCTTATCCAGAGCCAGAGGACTGAGTAGGGATGCTCCTGGTGACCTCATACCACTAAGACTGGCAGTAGTCTAGAATGCAGACTTAATCTTTTGTCTTTGGAAAATTCTACTGTACCTTAATTTTCTGGCTACGAACTAATCTATTTCATCATTCATGATCAACACCATCTGGTGTCAGCTGCCCGCTTTTCGCTGTCAAACATCAATAGTCATCTATGTAATAATGAGTGGTAAGTATTTCTATACTGTTCTAAACCAGTTGTGTACTTCGGACAAAACTCTAGTTGCATTATGGCTCTGTTTTTAATTACACTACTTACTCTTACTCTGTGTGTTTATTCCAGTGAAACAGCAACACGCGAATTCAGTAACAATACTGGGGTAAGTTTGCTGAAGAAAAGTTTATTGTCACCAAGTAAATCAATCTAAAGAGGCCGTGTTGAACCACATTTTCGAAAACGGGACGACGGTCTTCGAAAGTTGGAAATGAAACTGTCCAGCCTAGTCCCCAGGCGTTACTGGCTCGGTCAAACCCATCTGTCAGCGGTGACGTCACCTAGAGCTACTTGCCGAGAACGCCTAGCAAATACTGCCAGATCCAATATGGCGAACTTTACCGCCAAATTGCATCAACTTTGGCGTATAACTGAAAATTTCTCATGGAAAGGGTTTCTTCATGCAAGCATCAAAAAAGAAGGCTTAGGTTCTTTGAAGACCAAGAACCAAAATTAACCAAAATAGAAGTGGACTTAAGCGCGCTGCATCTCGTGCCAGCCGAGGAACTTGTTCAATTTGTACCGATGACTACTGTAAGTGATGGATCTCGTTGCTTCCGTTCGATTTCGACCTTAGTAAGCGGTGATGAATCTTTGAATGGAGAGCTAAAGCTTCGGACTGTGGTTAAAATGTCTCTAAACGAAGTTGATGAAGATTTCTTGGACCCAATAAGTGTGCAAGAAAAGGTGTTTCCGGTCCAAATGAGTGAACAACCTGGTACTTTTAAATGCACACGCGCACGTTGCAAAACATGTCCTTTCATTTGCAACGTTGAGAAATTGTCAGGACCAGGAGGGAGGGGTCAACTTTGCTTGCCCAGCCATGCGATTGTGCGGCCGATGATCTTAGCCATTATGACGTCACGAGTGAACAGGTCCGTGAGGTTTCAATGGCCGCTAAAATGTGGCACCAGAAAAGTTTTTCATCCGATGATTGCTCAAAGAATTTAAAAGAAAGCGATCAACGGACCGCAGGAATAAAATATCCTGTCAATATTGTGTCCAGAAATACTTTGGTTTTCAAAAACTAAATGTCGGAAGGCGCAAAAACAAGCACAATTTCAAGATCGCTCAATTGAAGACGCAATTGAAAAGTGAAGCTTCGAGCCCTTTTCTTGGGCGATATCTGGAGAACAAAACAATGAACTACACGAACACAAAAATATGATCCTGACATGGTTTAAAATGTTTGAATGGTGATGAAAACGACTCATTAAACATGCATAAAAATGATCAGTGGGTTTAAACCCATTATTTTGTGAACGATAGCGTGGGCTTATGGAGGATCTGGTGATCATATTATACTCGAAACCCCCGAAATGTGAGAAAATCTTTCATGGAAAATGCTCCCTTACAAAGACATTTGAACTATCAAGTCATATGCTGGGGTTGGAAGTAAATAATGTACCAAGGAGTTACTTTTCTTCGCTAAATTATCGGCAAAACCGTCGAAGCTAACATTTTCTTCTGCAATGCCAGCCAGCTGATGCAAGCTCCCGAGAAGAAATTGTGTGGATTTTTGATGCTAAAATGATATAACATCACTGTACGGGAGACCTAGATGAAACAGTTAATATTCAAAATAACATGAATAAGACCTCTTGGCAGAAATGTGCTTCATTTCATGTCAAAATAACATGAATAAGACCTCTTGGCAGAAATGTGCTTCATTTCATGTCAAAATGAAATGTCAAAATGATCGCAGTAGATTCCGTTTCCTCGGGCGTCCGCATACAGTGTAAGGCAAGTCTTTGGGTTGTAATTTCTTTATCATTTCTTACAGTGAGTTCACTTAAACCTGTATAGACTGTTAAAGAAAACTGTGTAGGAGGCTATATGAACTAAAAGATACAGAATTTGGTTCCAAGCAGCTAGTGAATTAATAATAGAGGAAAGAAAACATGAACAGGGAGCCATTGGCTAGAGTTTTCTAAAGGTGTCTGTCTTGAGAAACTGTAATAGCTTTACTGCCTCAAGTTTGAAATGATAATCAATTATTTTATTATACTTCATGCTTTTAATTTTCATCTGTAAATCCTATGTAAATGAAGATAGCTTTCACTAAAATTATTATTTTACATTAAGTTTAAACTGACTTACAAAGAAATATACTAGAGAAGAGTATCACAGAGGATGCACTTGTAAAAATAAACACCAAGCCTGATTTTTCCCCAGCTCCTTCCATCCTAGGCTCCCATTTACTTTTTCCATTGATGAGTTTATTATTGGCTTCAAGAAAATGCATCATGCAAGTGACAAGTAAACATTTTTGGCAAATACCCCCAAAAACCACACAAGATAGGATTTTAAATGTTTAATTGACATTACAATGACAATAAATAGATAGCTTTCCATGATGGTTACATGTATTGCCAGAAACAGGATCTGCTTGAATAGTCTTGAAAAGGTAGGGGAAGATGCTATTAACCTAAGGTTTAAAAAGATCAAATAAGTCTTCCATTAATATTTACCAACTGGAGTAAATGTTTATATGACACCCCATTCCCCATTTTGTTCTATATCACTCCTAACTATTTTCAACAGAAAATGTAAACTAAAAGATAAACTCAATGTGTATTTACCATTAAAAAAAGGTAAAAAAATGTAATTCTCACAATAATTTAAATGATCCAACCCCATCCACAGTTTAAGTCATGTCCAAGCAGATACAATATATTAGTAGAATTCTACTAGTATACTAATGCAAATGCTGTAATCTGATTGGCTGAGCTACTTGTATACTATCAGCCATTAGAGTACGGTGGCTGCCGCTTGTTCAGGAAAATGCAATATTTTTATAGTTTTTCCGAAGTTTTGGAAGGAATGTTAGATGTAAACAGGTAATTAAATTCCTGAGAAGACTAAAAGAAGCTCATTTACAGTTTCTTTATTGAGAAAAACTTGAAAATATTGAAAAAGCGGGTATGTGCATAAACAACTACAGCTGTAAAACAAAACAACTACAAATTTGCCAAGGACAGTTCAATACGTGCAACTTTAAGGGCAAAGCTCAATAATGCGTGGGAAAATCATTGGAAACCGTTATTTGCGTTAATTTCAGTTAGAATTCTACTAAAACAATTAGATTATTTGCTCTCGATTTCTATGACGCCTCATCAACTATCACCTCATAGCAATCTCGAGCTCATAATCTAATAGGAAAAAAGCTTAGTTATCCTGGAGGCATTGCAGCTAAACACGTGATAAAATTGCCTCAGAGGGGTCTGATAGGATTTTCTCCAATACCCATGACCAGATAAATGGGGCCTTGTGCTATCTCCTCCACAGAGGCTCCCATTGGGAACTTTAATAGGCCTTATCACGGTTTTCGACACCACCTTGAGGGGTAGGCAAAGCAGTCAGATTACAGTGTTTGTTTGGGAATCCGACCACAAAAAAGTTTTTCCAAAATTGATTTTTCCACAATTTATGAATTGCAATGTTAAAATACTAAGTAGAAGATTGTATTTACCAAGTTTGGAGGATGTAGCTCAACTAAAAGATGCCTAGTTAATTTAATTTGTAACCTTCCATATACATGTAAAATTTGGCTGGTTAGATGGATGTCTAGATGCAGATTGTGGAGAAAATACAGACAAAGTTATAGAATAATTAACTGAACGTCTTCTAGCCAAGAATATCATATTCCCATTTTCATTTTCATTGCAGCACTTAACTCTCTATTAGGGAAATGGGAATACAATATTCAATTCTAAAAAAGTCTACAGTCTGCCCCTTCTGTCTACATTTTGCATTTTGACCACCGTTTTGCAGTAGGCAGGCTTAAGTCTTAATTAAATAATTAAGCTTAAGCTCTTGTTTGTGAAAGATCTCATTTCCATCTTTGTGGATAATATTTCTGTCTGCTACTTCTGTTGCAGAATATGTGAATATGTGACGATCACGAGGTCACAGATATTTCATAATCAAATGGACTGATCATTTTTACGGCTGATTCTTCAAAGTCATCTCCAATTACAATGTTTTCCTGAACATGTAAGCTATTTTTTGACGAGGTTACACGTTTCTTTGGGTTACTGATCTCGTAAAAAAGGCAATTTTACAAGACGAATAGTCAAAATTTTGCACTACACATGTCCACTTGAGAGCGATGACTGTATTACTTTAAATACACTTAATGCAAGATTTTTCGGTTATAATTAAAGTCTACCTACCTCTCAATAAAGAACAGTGATAGTTACTTCATGAGATCCAAATACAATGCCATTTGAAGCTTGAATGATTGGAGAAATCCGTCTCAAAACGCTGTTTCAGCGAGAGGTGACGGCGCCATTTTCGAAAATTTTGAGCATTTGCGCGCTTCTTTCGCCGTGACGTCATAATGGCAGTGATCATAGGGTCAGCCAAATCTGACGTGTTGACCTCTCCCTCCCAGTCGGGACCCAAGCGATCTATTAAGATCAGTCATCATTTTACCTGTACCTCATTCAATGTCATTTACTGTATAGCTTGCACTCTTTGCAAAAAGTTACATTTCGGCGAAACAGGTAGACGACTAGGCGACCGATTTCGGGACCATCTTCGCGACGTTGAGAAAGACGACAAAAGCGCATTTAAACCGGTTGCTAGACACTTTAATCTACGGAATCATTCAAGCAACATGGCAGTCTGCGGCCTCTCCCTACATCAAGGAAGAACAGAAAGCCGCAAAACTCTAGAACAAAAATTTATTTTTCAAATCGGCACTCTTAATCCTCACGGTATCAACGAACGCTTTTCATTCAACTAATTCATCCTGTTGTTTTTCACGTTGCCAGGCACCAACCAATAGCGTTGCTCCATATTTCTGTATATAAACCACACACAACCCACAATTCCTCGATTCGCTCCGACGAAGGGCTAACGCTCGAAACGTCAGCTTCCGAATCTCTTCACGGTGGCAACTTACATTATCAACCCAGTTGATAAAACCAAATTATCTTGCTCAAGGTTGGGACAACATTATGCAAGTTTCTCCACCAGAATTACATATATACTACTGTGCACTGATCATGAAACTGATTTTCAAACCAGTTTAGTACTAATTTTTTTTTTGCCTCCAAGGTTTGTCAGTGTCTTCACTACACGATCTTACCTAGGGAATATGATGCAACAAAACCTTCGATTGCCTTTCTGTGTTCACTCAGGGGAGATCTTTTGACAGGGGCACTACAAAATTATCATCCCAACCATTTTATCCCCCTTGTTTGTAGAAATTTATTTTTATGTTGTATCAGGTAAACAGTGATTGCTGCGAGTGTCTGAAGTGTCTGATTAATAATAATCATTTTATGCAGGTTGCAGTTTAAAACAATCTTTCGGTTTAAATAATTAGAAATTAGTTTTATTTGCATTTCCTTTGGTTAAAGTAATTTGGTATTTAACAATGTAAGTGCTACTTGTTAAAGATTTTTTTGTCTAAATCAAACTACAACATTATGTGTATTGTATTGTTTTTCCCCATGTATAGATGGTAAAATGTGGCACTTTTTTTCTTCCCCTCACCCAAACTGTGATTCACAAACATGGTATGGTGATCACCCTATAGACTCCATGGTTAGAATGTTAGTGGACAGTAAGTGTTACAGCAGGAAAATCAGCGCTTTTACAGTATGTGCAGCAGTTATTGTTTGTTTAACCCTGCCACAGCAGTTCAATTATCTTTCCTCTCCTATTCCTGTAAGGTGATTCCTCAGTATTGCATTGCGCATCCCAACTGCGCAAGATTTTCGTATCATTAGCGCGCGCAAATGAGTGCGTGGTCGGTGTGTGGATATACATACATAAGAGATTTTCGTAGGGCTGAGATCTACAGAAAAATAAATGCTTGTTTTCTGTTAAACGAGCACGGTGACCTTTATTTTTTATTTCATAATTTCATTGAGAACAGTATCCACAATAACTGAGAAAAAAATTAACAGAAACTATGGCTAACTTTTTAGCAAATGAAATAAATTCTACAGGGGAGACATGACGGGCCGAACAGCGCATGTCTAAATTACGTTTCTTTAAAAGGATAGAAAAAATGCAGGTTATTTGAAGACATTTTTTCTATGACGTGTATTAATAAACTATCAAAGAAAGTCAAACGCTGTGTGATATAACACGCTGCATTAAAAAATAATCGAGCCTATTTGTTTCGCACTGTTATTACCAATTGTCACCTAAAGAACCATATTTGTCAGTATTGTTGCATGAAAACAAGCACGGTGACCCCCTCTTTTTATTGCGTTTTTAACATCTCCTTTTCCTGCAACAATGACATGCTAAGTCTCATGGGAAATCTGTGGCGGGTTCTTTTACTTATACCACTTTTAGCTTGATGTTGATGTTTCTGTTACTATAGGTTGGTATTGAGAATTCAAATGCAAGTGTGATGGATTGGAAATGGAATTGAGAGATATAACACGCTACAGTGCAGCTTTAAAGCGGCCTATGTTTGCTTGCTGGTGGAAAGCTAGAGCGAAAAATTATTACAGTGTATAGACAAGTGTCAGATAAGGGGAGTGTGAGGTTCCTGAAATAGAGTACATCGTGACCGTCATGAAAATATTACCAATTAGTCATATTGGCGATGAGGAACTTGTTACAGCCACTGAGCCTTCTTCTTTTCAAGCTACCACAATAGTACCCACTGAGTTTGAGTTATCATCTTCAGAATTTCTCGGTCTGATCTTACAAAATTACTGAGAATTTTAAAGTCTAAGAGTTGAGCAGGATAAGGGAATTCAGGTTATTTCAGAGAAAATGGACTGTTCTGTGATTTTGCTAACAGAAGGAGGGAAATCACTCTATTTATCAGCTCCCAGCTTTTTATTCGTCTGATTTCCAGTGATCATTGAACTGTGAAGGACACCAGGGAAAATTGTTTGCACTGCTTTGTGATTGAAGCTCTTGGGTGTGTTCTCAGTCCCATTTGCTTTGAAATAGCTGCAGCAACATCTCTATCTGGTGTGTCACAACCATCACAATACTCGAACAACAATTGCACGTTACCTTGGAGTGAACGTTGATTGTGCAAAAACAAAAAAGGTTGAAAAAAAGGTTGAAGAAAACCAAGTATTTTTCGTAACATTACTAGCTGTAGGCTCGATTTCCAGCCGTTTTTGTGAGCCCGCGTTCGTTGCCCCTCACGACGGCTGGATCACTGGTCTACACATTGTGTTTTTTGACCACAGCCAAGCCTGCTCGAATCGAGCAGGCTTCCCTGTGATTGGTCAATTCTGCAGCTCGCCTATCCAACATGACGGATGTCAGTGATGATCAGTTTCTTTCTGCTGCCTGGGAAAACAAAGACTTGAAATTTTTACTCAGTCGCACTTACTCAGGTCGGGCTCCTTGAAACCGCTCCGTATCCCACCCTGAATCTACACAAATTATGTTCACGATAAAAATTGTGCGGCGGAGTACATGTAACTTTATAAATATGAACACCGCACAACTTTGAACGGAAAAGCAACGCAAAGTAACGGACTAAAAAGGTTACTCCACAAAGTTAGAACTTACCGTCTTTTGTGCACACTTCATTCGGTATTGTCGCATCGGCGGGAAACTTTCTCTCGATACGGCGTGAGAACTAGGAAATTCCAACCAGGGGTATTTTTGCACTAAAATCAGGGGTATTTTGGCAATATTTGCTACGCGGTCTCTCGCCCACTCCTTCTCAGACTTGGCGCTGACAAGGGGGCAAGAGAGAACGCCTAGGGGCTAGGCTGGAAACTGTCGTGAGTGTTTATACATCTTCGCGGTCGAAACTAAAATTTAAGTTGTAATCTGTACTAATTAAGATCCGATATCCTAACTCAATACTATGCTCATACACAAATACTTCTGAAATAGATTGTTAACACACTATCGAAACTCTTGCCCTGTTTTTCAAGGTTATTACCAGTTATGGTGGGAATTCATCGCAGTCTTCCTCAAGTAAGTTATCACTTTTTAACAGATCGACACGGCATTTCTCGTTCTCCCAAACTTCCCCTCGTGTTTCTATTAAACAATTATATTATGAGCTCGAGATTTCTATCGCGTGATAGTTGAAGAGGGCGCAGCCCGAGTCAACTATCACGCATAGAAATTGAGAGCGAATAATCTAATTGTTTTAGTATAAATCTACTAGTCGTTCAAAATTTTATCTAAATCCTCTTTAGAGACACCTCGAGAACGCCACGAAGTGCCGTTATTTTGTTAACAAGGGCACACTGCTACGCTACTCACTATCTATCACAGAATAGAACGTGAGTAGCGTAGCCAATCAGAGGACGTCATTCGTGATAGAATGCTAGTAGATTTATTCTAAAACTCGATAGAAGCACGGTACATGTGTATTATTTCTTAAAGGGGCATTGTCACGCTATTTGGCAACTTTATAAAAAGCTAGAAGGTGCCTTCACATCATTTGAATTCCAAAACTAATGATCTGGTTTTGGTTTTTAAGACTATTTGAAGGTACTAAAACTGTTTCCTGTCGCGTGTCGCTACGGATGGCACGGATGGAAATGGATTGAAATTTGAAAAAATTGGCCAATTTTTTCAAGTTTTGATGTCACGTGTTCCAAAAATCCTCAAGAAATTTGTTATGGTAAGCCCTCTCTGATAAAATTCATGTGATATCTTCGCTGTAGCTTTACAAAAGCTTTTTGTTTATGATTAAAGCCTTAAAACAGTGATTTTAGCACAGAATTGACCTAAAACAGCAAAATTATCGTGACAGTGCCCCTTTAAGAACAAAACATTGTACAGAAGGACGAAAAATCCCTAATATTGTTCTTTTTAGCAGTTTAAAACCAAGAAGGTATCCAAAATG
>JAHPZR010049391.1:5000-13624 GCA_019787425.1 Platygyra sinensis | reverse complement strand
TACTCCTGGGTTCAAACCTTTTACTATAAAACAAGTCCTATTGTTATTTTAAAAACGTTTCTGACTCTGACCGTATGTTCAGTCGAAATCAGGGAAGAGTGAGGACGAGAAAATGGACCAGAAACATAATTAGGCAATGCTAACGGGATCGAGGGTGAATTAATTGGTCTCGTCATCTTGTTCATGAATACATGCATGCAACACTGATCCTACCTTACGAAAAAAATCGATTTATCTCCTTTCAAATTCGTCACCGAGGCATCAACGGCCATGCAGACAGAAGCAGGTCCATATTGACAGGTTTCGATCCGGGAACGTTTAAGACACAATGTCGCTGACCAGCTCCCATTGCATTTGTAGCATTCTAAAGATCTTACTATTCCTATGATAGATAAAACATAGGAAAATATAGTTTTTGGTTTAAACGGTTCATAAATAATTACCACAGAGTAAAATCAGTAGCTGGTTTACAGTCCCACTATCTATCCAATGATAAGATGGGAGACATGTTTTCTATTTACAGCAGGTGAAAGGTGAAGGTGAAGGTAAATAAATACTTAAAAAAAAACTGAAATTTATGTTATTTACGGGAAAAACAACAACGTACATTTCTGTGTAAAGTTATGGTGTCCGATTGCAAGTTTTTAGCACTAACCAAAGTTTGCGGTATGTAGCTGTGACTGTAACAGTAATGTAATGATAATTGTGTCGGAAAATGGAAGAATTTAATAGCGAGACGTTCCATGTTATTTCCGACTTTATCAGTGTTTTGGCTGGCTGGCGCTGAGCATCGACCTCTGCAAACGGAAAAGAGACAAAAGTAGCCAGAGGATAAGACGAGGAAGGACATCTCTTCTGCTCTTTTTGGCAGGAAGCGACTGCTAGGCAAGTTGAACCAACACGAATTAAGTTAAAGTAAAGGAATTGAGATACATGGAGAAAAGAATTTCGTGAACGAAGTTGATTAATTTTTTTTCATGTCAATACCCGTATAACAACAGTATTCAGTACACAAAAGCAGTTAATCAAATTATAATCATATAGGAAAAAAACGGTAACGTGTAACTTAAAGTCTCACCTGTTGTGAAAGCGGCGAGAATCAGAAGCTGAACATTCATTGTTCGTTCCTTTTCCTAACCGAGCCGAAAGGAATAAAAACAAGTGAGTGACAGAACCTTTGATGACAACTACACATCAACGTCGGAGGTATTTGTTGACTAAAAGCGTAGTAAATTTTTCTGAAAAGTCAAGCTGGTGGAATTGAATTTAAGTCATACGTGCAACTCACCTCCGGAGATTTGATAATGGCCTGTTGAGTTGCACAGTGGATTGATCAATGACTCACCATGCGTCTTGGAAGAACTTCAAAACCGCGGCAAGTTTTCACGCGAATCGAGATCCTTCCGCGTTGTTCGTTATAAAGTGTTACGTTATCTTAACCTTGTTCACGTACATCACGGCTGAAGCGTATTTTGTTTGTGTAAATAAAATAAGCTTTCCATGCTTGCTGAAAGGATAATCAGCCTTGTGCTACAGAGCTTAAAAATACACTCTCTTAGCTGGGTCTCGATGAAAATTTAATGTGTTTTAGTTTTCCTAGAGCGCTCCACGTTTAAAAATCTAGACTGATAACAAATCTCGATCGAAAACTCAGGAACAATTCTAGAAGAAATGATTTGTTCAAAATCATCTTTATCGCCGTAGTGCATGAAATATTTTCCGCAAGAACACAATTAAGTTGAGGGAATACAAAATTTGATTAGATTAGAATTTTTATCGAAAGTAAGGTTGCGGTTTCATTACGGTAATCCAATGTGGTTCCATTTTGGTCCCAGAACTGCATATTTTATTATTTTAATGTGTTTGTTGTGGATCCGTAACTATTAAATTAGATTCCACGCATGTTATTTTCTTTAAAATAACTTTTCTTCTGCATGTACTGTAAAACTTGTGGGTAAAAATATTTTTATTATTATTTTGCTAGCATTAATTGTAATGACATTGTATTATCTTAGGGGTTGATGTGAAATGTCACTTGATCGACCTTGTCTTCAAGTTATTTGGGCCGGGCATCAATTCTTATTTTATGTCATTTATCAGTTATTTACAAATCAGTCTGTCCGAAGTGCCACTGTGCCAATACAAAATCTACAAAAAGATAATAACTTTCCTTTTTTCTGAATACTTCTTTCTTTTGGTTATCTTTTATTATCGGGGTTCCAGGGAATGGGTATCAATTCTTTTTAAGGGGGGTGGTTAGGTGGTGGGTTTACCTATCATATACCCACCTGCCTCTGGGCGAATTTTGTTTTAAAAAAAAAACTAAATAAATAAATTTTCCCACGATCTTGGCAACCCTGAATTTTAATATTGTAATGTTTACGAGTTCCCTGAAACCACGAAGTTGTTTGTTAGGCCAAATAAAATTAATAAATATTTCAACACTATTAGCCTGCGAAAACAGCCGTCCTTCTTCGCTCCCGGCCCGAGTCGCGTTTCACGCGAAACGCCACTCGGGCCGGGAGCGAAGAAGGACGGCTGTTTTCGCAGGCTACAACACTATCACTTTTTTCATGGTTCCAAAAACTGAACCTCGGGTGCTGTGGAAATACGTAAATACAGTTTACAGGTTTTTTTTTCAGCTTAGGTTTTCAGTTAGCGAGAGTATTCACCAAAGAGACCAAATTATCCAAATCTTCAGTACTTTAAGACTACAAAAATTTTGTTCTGAATATGAGGATGGATTTAGAAGTATTTTTTAGCTTTTGCATTTTTGTAGATTTTGTTAGAAGCCCGTAACAAGGAGCGTGCAACTCCCATGCTAAGCCCGGCTATGTGACGGCATTTTACAGACCGGTAATTTTAGGCTTCTTTTGCCGCGAAATCAGAAAGGGAAAACATACCAGCTTTTCTTAAACAAAGAAAAAAAGAAATGAAAAAACAAACAAACAAATAAATAAATAAATAAATAAATATCTTGATTGACCATCCCCCAATGGGGCTTTTCAGAGCCAATGAAACCAAATGATGAAAGAAATCATGCAGATGAACATAACATGGTTAAAAATCCTAACTGACAGGAGGCAGACCAAGCCCCGGTTGTTCGAAGGCTGGATAACGCTATCCACCGGATAAATCACTATCAAGTGGATAAGTGTTAACAAAAACAAACCACGTTATCCTATTTATCCATCAACTTTTTGAATAACCAAGGCCAGTTGGTTATTGACAAGCATGGCCGAGGAGTTGAACTAGGGTTTACCGAGAAGAAGACTCCAGCTAAGTGGTTAGAGCGGGACTTGAACCCACAACCTCCGGAGGATTATAGAAACACACAACAAATGCTCAAAACATGGCTTGTTGATCAGTCAGCTGCTGATTCACAGACGGCTGTAACGCGGGCTCAATTGTTTTCTTCAAAGTTGATGGCCATGTGGTCTCTGTTATAAGACTGGTACTAGTGAAGTTAGCAGAAAATCAAACAAAGGGTTCTTAACATTATCACTCCATTATGGGAACCAAATCACCTCATTATTTATGAATAATCTTTAATGGGATAAATTTTTGTAAGTTTGATTATTATATGCTAGGCTTTTCTTTACTCAATGAGAACAACGATAAAAAAATGGACACTGGTCATTCCTCCATAAAAGATATACTTTCTTTCAGATTTGATTATTTTTTGGCTTTCACCTTCCTTTTTGTAGAACAAACCTTCCTAAATGTTCTGTCAGTTTCCAAGGACCAACTTATTATAACTCTCTCAGTAGAAAATATAATTCTCTCAATTCATTCAAAACAAAATTGAAAAAAAAAAATGTGAATTATTAGCTTAAAAATCTTATACTAAATAGTTATCTTTCTTCACATGTCTGACATTATCTTTAAACACATTGTTACATACTTAATTATACTTACTACACTTTGTATTTTGTTAACTCAGTCTATATAATTAGTTAACTTATACTTTCCTTCATTGTATTTTACTTTCGATCCTTCCCTTACTGTTACTGTTAACTTTATTTTTTTTATTCTGAAGGAGCACGATTTCTTTTTGGGCTTCCACGCCACTTTCATTTGCTTTTGTGTAACTGTCTTGTTTTATCGTTATTTGTTTTTTGTGGTAAAAAAGAAAGAAAAGAAGTAAAGAAATAAGAGAAATATTTCACTTTCACTCTCTCGGCAGTTCCGACAGCTCTTGTGTTTTCTTAGACCCAATCAGTTTCCTGGTAAAGTATCATGAATTGGAAATGGTTATCGACTGTATCTGCTTTCCTCCGCATGGCTAAGCAGTTAAAGGTGCGTCTGCTTACTCTTCTTGCTCAGGCTCACATAACTGCATTGATTCTGTTTCAGCGTTGAAAGCCATTGTAAACTGCTTGTCTAATTCTGCAAGTTCAAGATCGAAACATAGAGGTCAGTAAAAGAGCCGGCTTTAAAAGGGACTGGGGATTATTCCGATGAGCACAAAAAGAGGCGAACGACGGCATTTAAAACTGTACACTGATCGACTAAAAACTATAAATAAACACCAAAAGGAATTTTCAATGGGTCTTACCAATCTATGAGCAAAAGAAAATGAAGAAATGGGCCCTTTGCACGATCTGGTCACATGGTACGGAATGAATTATACTAGGACGCAACTTGCCCAGTGGGACTTCCAAAACAAAGAAGTTCGTACCAGTCCAGCCTGAATCTCCTTTGTTTTGAAAGTCCCACTGTGTAACTTGCGTCACAGCATAATTCATTCCGTCAGGAGCCAATTACTAGGAGCCTGCAACTCCCATAATAAGCCATTGCAACGGCATTTTTACAGAACAGTCTATTTCTAGATATTTTTCCCGCAAAATAGGCCAGTTTCAATCTACATGAGCACGTTTCGGTAAGGCTAAAACAGTGCAGCCTCACGTGAACATGTCGACATCATGTCGACATGTCCACACTAGACCGTGCTTGTGATTGCAATCGGTCACTGAGGTTCCTGAATTCGAGATAAATTCGAACTAAAAATAGATCGGTCTGTGAATACGCAGTGACAGGAATATTAGGTAGTTGCAGTCTCCTAGTGATGGTCTCCTAGTGATGGTCTCCTTATTCCGTACCGTGTGACCGGGTCGTGCATAGGGCCTATTGTCATCGATTTAGACGGCATTTTGCGCTAATATTGAACATGTTCAGAAAAGCAATAATGTCTATAATGACAGTTTTTACCTTGTTTACTTTCAGGGACATCCATAACTTCAGCCGTTCTTTTTCCAACAGTCTCTGGCAAAATCCAACAGAAAACAGCTGCAATGAAGGACAAACCGCCCATGATGGCGAATGGCAGGATGGGATTGATTCGAGTCAGTTGAACGACAAATGGCGAACTTGCAGCTCCAATACGACTGGCTACGGACACCATGCCCATTCCACTATTCCTGAAAATTGCGCACGCATAATCAGATCTGTTAAGAATATCTCTAGCATATTCTAATCAGTAGCTGAGAGCCCATGTTGGTGTGTACTCGTGAGTGAATTCACCCAGCTCGCAACCTACTAACTAACTAAAAGAAAAAAATAACAAAAATGCTACCGAAACTTTATTTAGAACTTAATATCGAATGTAAACAACAATATGAGCTGAATAAAACACTGTCTTTTTTGTCAAGTTAGTGACAAAGAAAAAGCACTCTTATAATTAAGGATCGAGTCCAAGAACACAACACATGGCGACCCGCTCCGAGTTCAGAATCCAAAAACAACACGAACACTCGGCATAACCAGTCCGCTAAAGAGAGGGTTGTTCACAGTTTTGAATTACAGTGCTTTCGTTTTACACACCTTATAACAGTGGGGAACAACTCCGCCGAGAAAACATAGATAGCATCGAACGAGGTGGTGATGAATAACTTGCCCAGCGTGCCAAGTGTTACTCGGCCTCCTATGTAACCTAGGAGCAGCACAGACTTCATATAAATTATAGCGAAAAAGATGATCCTACATTTTAACAGATAATCGCTAGTACTTTGGCGATTAGCCTGTAGTAGTAAGTAGAAGTAGTAGTAGAAGTAGTAGTAGTAGTAGTAGTAGTAGTAGTAGTAGTAGTAGTAGTAGTAGTAGTAGCAGAAGTAGCAGTAGCAGTAGCAGTAGCAGTAGCAGTAGCAGTAGCAGTAGCAGTAGCAGTAGCAGTAGCAGTAGCAGTAGCAGTAGCAGTAGCAGTAGCAGTAGCAGCAGCAACAGTAGTAGTAGTGGCAGTAGCAGTGGTAGCGGTAGCAGTAGCAGTAGCAGTAGCAGTAGCAGTAGTAGTAGTGATGATGATAGTCCCCAATTAGCACAACAGTGCTAAATACATCAGACACTTAAATAAAGTTATTATTATTATTATTATATTATTATTAGTGACGATGACGATGACGATACGATGACGATGAGGATGATAATGGTGATGGTGATGATGATGATGGTGATAATAAGTGTAACTGTTATTCTTCAACTATCTCCACCTATCGCTGTATGGATTTGCTTCTTCGTAGTACCAAGACACCTTTTTTGTTCCGGCTATTTGCAATATTTGTTTGACAACAGTATGTATTAGAAAACATTTGGTACCTAAAAAACATTTTGTGGCCGATGAGCACACGTACCACAGTGGCCCAAAGAGGGTCAAGCGAAGCTACAAATTAAATAGTACCTTTGTTATCTGTGCCTGCCGGTATGAACGACACACACACAGCTGAAATGGCTGCAGCTATCATATACACTACCACTGTCTTCTTTCGTCCAAACCTACACAATGTAAAATATTGAAAAGATCCTTTAGTTAGCGCTTCAATTTTAAGTAGACGCAGTAAGGATCTTTTCTCCAAAAGCCACCAAAGAACCACCAAGGAATCAGAACGGCGAAATTGTTTATAAACAAGATACTCTTTAAGATCTCAAATAGATGGTAGCATCAAAGAACTACACTGCACTGTGAAAAATGCGTCATTTGTTCCCCGCTAGGTTTATGCAACATGCAGTGGCTAGAGGTATGTGGACTCTTCCTAGATGGGATGCTAGGTCCATCACAGTTAATTCACCAGTGCCCATTTAACCCCTGGGTGGGGAGAGGCACTGTGCGAGTGTAGTGTCTAACATAACCCAACAACCACTCCCAGGGACTAAACCAGGCTGGTTAATCCGCATCTCGGATTCAGACGGCACAAATATCGTGTAATTCTTTTTTGCTGTACTACTTGGCATGCTATTACCTGTTACAGTTGTGTATAACCAAGAGGTTAGCAGGAATCTCCACAAGACTTGTTAAAATGAAGTTTAAGTAAAGGCTGCCGCCAAATTCTCCAGCGCTCAGAGATAGCCCATAATACACCATTCCATTGACAAACCTAAACATAACAAGAGCAAAGGAGGATGGAGGTTATACTTACTCTTCATCCTCTTCTGATATTGATTAAATTTAACATGAGCTCACTTGTTTTTTTTAGGACTTCCTTGCCACTAATACAAATGTTTCTACCAATGAAGCGATTAGTTAGTTTTATTGTAATTCAATTCCGTTAATCCTGTTTCTATTGTATAATTTGTAAATAACTTAATTTGATTTATTTTGTAATTGTAATCAATGTAATTTAACAGGGAAGAGCCACCTGGTGGATCTGTTAATAAATCAATACTATTATTATTATTATTATTATTATTATTATTATTATTAATACTATTATTATTATTATTATTAGTAGTAGTAGTAGTAGTAGCAGTAGTAGTAGAATCCTACTAGTACACTAATGCAAATGCTGTAATCTGATTGGCTGAGCCATTGCACACTATCAGCCATCAGTGTGCAGAAGCTGGAACTCGTCTACGAAATGGCGACGTTTTTTCGTTTTGCCAAAGTTTTGGAGGTAAATTTTGATGAAAATGGTTAATTAAAATCCTAAAGACTAAACGAAGGGCATTTACGGTTTCTTGACTTAAAAAAAGTTAAAATTATTGAAAAATGTTGCGCGCGCGTACACGACTTCAATTTTAATTGCCGACTCAATCCGGGCGATCTTTTTAAGGTCCAAAGTTTACTGGATAATACGTCCAGAAATAATTGGAAACCGTTATTTGAATTAAACTTTAGTAAGAATTCTACTAAAACAATTAGATTATTTGCTCTCGATTTCTATGAGGTGATAGTTGATGAGGCCGAAGGCCGAATCAACTATCACCTCATAGAAATCGAGAGCAAATAATCTAATTGTTAATTATTATTATTATTATTATTATTATTATTATTATTATGAAACATTATAAACTCGTTATTATTCTGCTGGTTTTTTTTGGCAAAATAAAGAAATTAGAATTTAAAACTGATCTGACAGATAGATGCAAACAGACTTTGGCTTTGATGGACTCGCGGCACCACGCCAGAGGTACTATCATTGAAAAGAAATATCCGACAGGGTATATGCATGGATAAGTTCAGCGTGATAAAATTGACACGCGAGTTGGCTTGTATGCTTACACTTTGAATAGGTGCTTTGAAGATGGAGTGGGGCAGCAGATAGCGGCGTTTGTTCCTCAGATTACGTCAAATAGACAAACACAATGCAAATATCTCACTTTTGTCTCGTCACGAACGAAGACTGTTTTTCGGT